>JAJDMY020000512.1:0-26866 GCA_022345705.2 Sabuloglossum arenarium | reverse complement strand
CTTCTTATCTATCATCGCACGTCCCATCGCATCCATCTGTTGGCAGAGCCAGTGAATTAGGATAGTTAAACACACAGCAGTTCTGCTCGGGGGTGCCGGTTTTGAGTGGAATATTCTGCGGAGGAGCTGTTGAAAGTATGAAACATCCAAACCTGCTCCTCTGGAGACTTGAGGATATTTAATGGGTGCTAACTGGGTCTCTCTTGTGCTATGTTTGTTACAGGATAGTTGAGATCTGCACACGCCGATGCCTCCGAATCGCAAGGGAGGCCGTCCGCGGAAGGACCCCGCTGCACCACCTGCGAAGGAGAAAAGCCCCAGATCAGCTTTTCGATAGCCCCGCTTCTGTGACGAGGCGCAATGGGCGGTGAACTCGCTGTAAACCGAGACCGCTCCCGCCGCGGTCTGGCACTGAAGATATATCAGGAGAAGGAAGACTTCATCATCCTAAGCAATGATCAAAGGAAGGAAGCACCAGTTTTAGCGATGGTATTAGCGATCAGAATCATGCTGATCTGATCGCTCGTAGCAACGCCAACCACGAAGAACGACTAGGAGGATATGCCCTTGTTCAACTGCTGGGCTACGGAAAGTGCCTAACCGCGAATGGGTCGCATTGCGATTACACCTGACCGATTTCGGATGAGGAGAAGTGGCTTTGGCAAGCCCATCAACGTGCATGTGTTCCAGCGAAGGAGGTTTGGCATCCTACCCGGGCCCTTCTGGACTCGCTGAGCGGTCGGCGGGAACCCAACTACCGGGTTCTTGAGGATTTCATCCGGCTCCTAGGGAATGGGCTCGAGGGGAAAGCCAAGCCAATGCCTAAGCACTATGCTACCTGCCCAGATTAAGTGGCGTACTTCTGCTATGGATACTAGAATATAGAAATAAAATAACTTAACACTGCGAATGTGGCCTGGCACTGCGAATGAATTAGAAAACTGAAGAACCCACCACTTATTAGCTATTTGAGCAGCCGCAGCCAGTAAGAAGGACAACACCAAGATTCCCATTTAGCCCTTGCAATCATGCGAATTCATAGTCACCACAACTTCACCCACGAGTTGTGCTACAGGACCTCTCCCCCACCTTAAGTAGACGAAATACAAAAGTACTTAATAACTCGGGAGACAAATCATCTTATCAGCAGCTGCGTTGCTTCGTCGTCGTGGGCCGCTCCAGTTCTAGTCCTGCTCCCCTGTCGTGCCCTCGTTTTTGTAAGATACGTGACAAAAGTCCCGCCGCACCCCACCAAATTCTCCCACAAGAAATGGTTCTATGGCTTTTTGGAGTTGTTAGCAAAGCACGCTCGATCCTGCTAACACTGGACCTTTCTGGCTATCAATTTGCGACGGAGTCGCGAAAATGGAACAGTTTTCATTCAATATTAACGAATGCAACTAGCTAATATCAGGAATCGAACGTCTTTAACCAACAATCTAGCTGCTATTATTGCTAACCCTAAGCACCTGTTTCGGGATCGGGATTGTAGAAGCCGTCAAGCCCAAGTGCATATTCATCTTGCGACAATCGGCTTCTATCGGCACGATCATATTGGAGGAAGAGAACGCCATGAATGGGTTCATTTTCGCCGCGAATGCTGGACCATACCATGGCGATACCGGTTTCTGAGCTAGCAACACACGGGAAAGTATCTTCTATCTGCCAGTCTTCTAACTCTGACTGGCCCTGCCAACATCGCTTGTCAATCAGTTTCTCAGCGCTATCAGAATCTGTCCCAGCGATAGTTATCTCCGGATACTTGTATCCACAGAACACGATTTTTGATCCCGCCGACGGTTCGAGAAAGCAACCAGCACCCCCGTGGGTTTGTTCGAGCCAGTTGCCACAGCCAGTATCTTTTGTATGAACCTTCAAACTAACCCCGTTAATTATCCACACTTCTGATTCACCACCTTGGAAGAAGATGTTGCCGTTTGCTGCCACATCGACAACTTTGAGGGGGTAATCGCAGAATTTCGATGGTGGATATTCATCAAATGCCTCCGACCCCAGTTGATACTTACCAAATCTGGGTTGGCCCAAAACATCGAGACCAACCAAGAGGAGATACCGGGTATTATCATGTGTAATCCAACGTGCGTCTTCAATTTTATAGAGGTCATTGATCTCGAGATCGATAGAAAACTCAAAGGAAGGGCTGATGTTGATGGTGTCTCTGTTGATGGTGTAATCCATAACCTGTTGCTCAGTGCAGACCAAAATTTCCAGCCAGTTGTCCTCCGTGCGACTCAGTCGAATTTTCTTGACGGAAGCCCCCACATTATGCTCCCATCGACACTCTATAGACATTAAATCCTCCGTAGCTCGATACAGGAATATATGGCCAAGCGATGTGCCGACCATTGTTTGAAGCCCCTGAACCGCAATGCAGGTGATAGGAGATTGGCATTTCAATCTTCCAACAAAACGCTTCTCGATAAGTGACCAGATTCGAATATATTGGTCTTGACCGCCGACAGCGACAATTTTGCTTTGATCTGTTAGATATGATTTCCTCACTGTGAAGCTACAAGTATACATACTCGCCGACAGCAATACAGGAGAACTGTGCTCTCATATCCTTATCTTCATAACACTCTTCTGTGAACCATAGGTTCTCTTGGGCCTCTTGGGCAGGATTCTGACTCATGATTAAGGCTTAATTCTATGGTTTGAAGCAACTGGACATTCATAAAAATCTCTTGGTAAATGACCAGATGCTTCCGTCTTATTCTTAAATATCTTTTTTGTCGCAGAGCAGTTGTCACTCAGGGAGCCAGTTTGAGCTCCCCAGGAGCCATATTTAAGGCTTTCACATATACATGGACAATCTGGCTCCCTCCTATCATTGGCTAGGCACGGTCCTCTAATGTGCACATTTGAAGACCAGGATAACTGATTTTTGGCGCTTTCGATGGGAAGCAAGAACTATCAAAAGCCCGATCTGGCTGTTAAACACCTCATGGGAGCCAAAAGAGCTCGCCCTTGCGCCAAATCGATGTCGCTGGCCCTTACTGCCGGTGTTTCGTATTAGATTGAAGTTAGTTTTCTGCTCTGCATTGGGGAGCCATCTCTGGCTCTTTCGGAGAGACACAATTTTAGAACCAGCCTTTTAACCCTGTTCTATCAACGAGTAGCTCCCTTCCCCACCCGACCCCGTTATTAACGAAAGGAAATTTTGTCAGTCCAGCTGTTTTATAGAACCGTGGGCGAGAACTCCACAGAACTCCATACGCAGCTAACTAAACAAATATCTTGAGGCAAACATATGTTGTTTATAGGCTATTTACGTGTACAAAAAGGGGCTTGGATTCTCGATTGTAGAAGCGCTAGGGGTAAAAACGAACGTATTGATTGAACTGAGTATCTAACGACGAGGCGCAGCCTCATATAGATAGACAATTGCCTGCGCTATCCACAACGCCCAAAACGAGAGGACGAGGCCGGAACCAGCAGCCTCCGAATGCTCGGATCCGAACATGCCACATGGAGCATACGCAGCCTTCATAGCATACTGTGTAGACTATAAAGAAGCATATTTCATCCATTCCGCATGAACTATGCGCTCATACTAGGCGCCATCCAGGCACCCCACAACACATACCTTCCAATTGGCATACACGACACAGGGATTGTCGTGTGTCCTATAAAAATCTCTCCATTGTGTATGATATAGGAAATAAAATCGACCTCATCTCCGCTGTCATAGAATACTCTTTAATACCGAGAACCCTGGCGAAAGGCGTCCAAGAAAGCCCATGTGCGCAAGCTTCACTTAACATTGAAGTTTCGGGGTTTGGTCAGATTGAATGGCCCCTGCAGACACCGACCTCCGGGCACCCCCTTGGTAGCGCGTGGCACTTGAAATACTGGAAGGGGCCAGTCTACTACTAGAAGTAGCCGCCCCAGCAGCAGTACTACGAGTGGCGCTTGTAATGCTGGAGGGGAGCTGCCGGGGTGGCGGTACTGGGAGTGGTACTTGTAATGCTGGAGAGGGTCGATGTGCTGCTAGAAGTAGTTGCCAGGGTGGCGGTATTGGGAGCGGTACTTGCTAGAGAAGGGTTGATGTGTTAGAATTGGTTGTGACCTCGTCCCACCAGAAGTCTTTCTCACACTAATCGTCCCAATATATCAGCAATGCCACCATCCACACACTGTCACCTCGATTCTCGTCGCCATTGGTTATCATGTTTTGCAACCTCGAGACACCCATTAAGTTGGCCGAAGCTATTTGCCGGGCAGTAACGAAAGCAGTATTAGGTGGCTGGCAAGAATGCTCCGAGCGTAACCCAAAAAGAATGATTCCGCGATGACAAAGTCATCGCCATATCTGTTGCCTACAGGCAACCTCTTTGGCCAGGCAGCAGCATACAGGCTTCACTACCAACACGACGTTTGCGGACTAACAAGTAGTTAGCTTGGGCTTGGTACGATTTGAAATTCCTCCGCTGCAAGTAGCCAACCCTCTTCACATTCGCTCTCATGGAATATTTAGTGGGATAATGGGGAGTAAAACGCTAGTTGGGGTTTCAACCGCCAAACTATAAACTCTGTACCATCCACAGCCTTTCCCCATCTATCCACCACTTTCCTCAAAAACGTATGTGAAGAGGGGGACGGGATCTTTTTTGACAGGAATTTGGGTTGGGAAGTCAAATCTATAAGCTTCGCACTAGGATAAGGATTTCGAAAAGAAACTTTTCAGAATCCAAGAGCGCAGCAGAGGGGGGGATCCCTTTCAAAGCTTAAAGTATCATACTAATTAAGATAACTAGGATGGTCTGTAAATAAGCAACTTGCATCTCACTTTCAGTCAAGGGGTGACTCGATTCTGAGTTGGAATCGAGCTCTCCTAAATAATGCTTGTAGTAACGATCCTCAAGTGGCTCAACCATACAGAGAGGAAACCATTTTGTAAAAAGCCACCATTATTGTAATACCTGAGTCCGTTATGATAGAAGAACAAATAAACGCACAGTCAGATATCCACACGAAGCCCCATCGTCGGGGAACTGGTTGTCGAAACCTGTCTCCCCTTTCAGTAACTTTATCGTGTTCATTCTCGCACTCCACTGAACCATTAGAGAAAACACCTTTTCCTTCACCTCATCCCCTTCAACAGTATGTCGTTATCTGGACTGATCCTCCCTGGAGGCCGATAGAGAGCGAATAACTGCGGAAGCACAGTAAGATAAATATGATGCTCATGTCTGTTTACCCCGTCGCAAAAGGAGTCTGCACACTTGCCTATGCCGTTTCTCAAGTTAGCACTCGAGCTATCTTGTACTAAATGGAGGTGAAGTTCGATAAGCCGTTCGACGTTAAACATCAGGGCCTGTGTGGAGAGGGATTTTATCCGCACGTCCCAGTCGATGTCATCTTCTATGATGAGAGAGCGCTGGTGAGGTTTTGTTGAACGACCCTGGAAAAAAAGAAGCCTGTCAGCATTTCATCGAAATAAACCCCACTTCTATGCCCATCAGAGAGGAGGGTGTGGACAGACGTTGCGATCGCGTTCATGTGCGCTCGCCAGCTTTCAACGTTGCCAATCCCAATTTTCCCCCTATCCGCTCCCAGAGGTAAGGCTTGTTAATGACACTATTTCCTTTGATCTCATCAATCCAATCTAGCTGGATATCAGTCAAGGCGGCTGTCAGGAGCATCGCATCGCGATGGTCTGTGCGAGAAGGAAGGTTGATGACGAAGATCTTCTCAAACTTGACTGTCAGTTCACTATCGTGATAGCATAGCATATCATGGTTGGGTTTGAAGAATGCACCCTAAGCGTAGCATTGAGCACATCGTCGACAATTCCGCGCTTTCTTGACTTGCTGATTGGCAAATCTCGAGTAGAATAACAATATCGCTCGTTTGACAGGTTGGAGGAAAGTTGCTACAAAAATGTCGGGAATTCTTATAAGAACGGATTGCACTGAAACCCATCAGGTTTGGGCTGTGGAGTGCAGTAGAAGAACCACGCCTACACAAGCGTTTTAGGCTGTCCTACAAAGCCTCACGCGCTCGACGTGCTTGGTGTCGAGTGCTAAGCAGGTGCACGGGCCAACATGCTGCTCTACTAAAAAGCTAATACGAACCACACACTGTCACCCTCTTCTTGGCCCTAATAATCCTAGACCCCCAAAATCAAGCGCAATCTTCGATAAGCGAGGGAGATCGGAAACGAGGATCGAGAGAGTGAAGAGAGTGGAGAGCGAGGGAGTCTGAGAAGGTGATGGGGGTGAAAGAGAAAAGGTTTGCTCTAAGATAACGTAGATGGATTGGTTATGCTCACGAACAGCCAAGGCAGGCTTTTCCTCAAATCGCACGGAGTTGTCGATACGAAATGACGGGCACTAACGAGAATCGTGCCGTCAGGAATATTCCATCGGTCGATTTTTGAGAATGGGTAAATCAAGGCTTCCTTGATGTTAGTCCACGCCAGGCGGCACAACGGATCGTTTTGAGCTCCCTCGAAAATAAGGATTGCACTATAGGTCTATATAGAACGGGCGCATGGCACGGGAGATAATCGCATTTATATGCTATTTGTTAGGTGTAACCTTTCGTTAAGAACAACTATAACTATACGCTGGTTGTGGAGCAGAGTGTCAATGTCAGACTGTTGTTGCTCTGGCAGCTATGGACCGCAAAATTGTCAGTCGAAATGGTGAATGCCGCAGCACAAGTCGGCTCGCCTGCAGGACAGGTCACAGTTGCACAATCGTTGCTGGACCCTTCGAGTATCAGACCATATGCTTCGAATGGCCATGGACTACCGCCGTCCACATTCGAGATATCGTAAGAAAGCCCTGGTAGCGCATCTGGAGTATACGTGTACTCGAACTGCGTGATTGTACTTTCATCGAAGGCTACCATGATATCCGAGGCTAACCCAATGCTTTGATTTGGTGAGAGTTTGATGGAGACCCCACCGCCATCAGGATTAAGTCTGTAGGTCTCACTATATGATTTCCCTACATCAATTGCCTGCGGCATAGGATCATCGTTGATGCAAGATTTGTAGTAGACCGGAAAGCTGCACAAATTGACAACAATGGCTTGGCCGATTTCACAGACTGGAGCCCTTGGGGTCTGGGCATAAGACGGAACAAAGGCTAGCATCGCGACTACGGCAATTCTAAGATATTGCATGATAGAGAGTTTCGTCGAATGCCAGCTGCTGGATGAAAAACAAATGAATTTAGGGAAGGCGGAAACACTTGTGTTAAAGTAGCCCTCAGGTACACGGAGCCAAAAGCCATTTTTAACTTCGGATCAAAAGCCAAACATGGATACTGGGAGCCAGTAGAGACCCTCCCCAATTTAGATCTGGCAAAGCTACCGGCAGAAATCTGGGGCTTGCGATTCGCTTCGTCGGAGCGTAATTTGATGTCTAGGATACTAGGTCAAAAGTATCCTTACCATTTTATTTCCATCGTCCGGCCGAATTTACATCTACCAATGATGTCAGTTTATTCTGTTTTGTTCCTGAATGGCGATGGATTTCGATGGACTCTAGAGGACGTGCACCGAGTTTTGATTGATCAGTGCTTGGAAGCTGGGCTATCTCATCCGCAACGCCATCCTGTTGGCCCCAGGTCTAAAATAGCTTACAGGAGACTAAACTGGCTCCCGGCAAGAAACCCTTCTCTGAATAGGGCTTGAAACGACTCTATGGGGTCCTAGAATTGGCTCCCCGCTGAAATGGTGGAGCCTAACTGGGCCTTTACTACATGTAGCGTTGGAACCAATTCTGGCCCCTCTATCCTATAGCCTTTTTAGGACATTCTCGGTCTATAAAGAATGAACATTTCTATCCACTCTGAGAAAGGTGATAACGCCCTACGATATACTGGTTTCTTTATACCCTAGCGCTGCAACCTGCTACCCCCAGATATGGGACGTGCAAGATTGACGTGTAATTGTTGTGGTAAACTCTTTAAACGGGCTTCTAACCGCAAAGTTCATGAGGAATCAAAAATGCTTAGTAAAAAGCATCGCTGCCATATTTGCAGTAAAGAGTACCATCGGCCAGGAGACCTAACTAGGCACAAAAGGAAACATCAACCAGAACCGGTTGTGTTTAAGTGCGGTCTATGCGAAAGAGGATTCGATCGAAAAGATATGCTTAAAAGGTAAGACAAATGGTTCTTAGAACGATACTTATACTTATTTTTCAATATCTTATAGACATCAAAATGAGAGCTGCCCAAAGAGAGCTGTTGTTCCGAAAACAGTTACCGCCTCGCAAGCTTCTTTAAACCTTGGGAAAACAACAATTACGCCTACGCAGTCTACTTTGAACCTCAGTAAAGCTACATTAGGATACATACTAAATCCAGTGACAAATGACGTTTGATTCCCACCATTCCTTGCATCCCCTTAGAACTTCGGAGTAGATTGCTGGCACTTTCAGTTCGCTGGTTCCGGCATGCCGGTTCCGAGAATTCCAGGAGTAATCAATAAACAATCATTCGGAAGCCGCATTCTAGCTGCGTTGGAAGCATTGCCAGTCACCACCTAATCGTTTACTGCTTTCGAGTCCATTTTTGCTGTTTTTGTTATGGTTAACCCTAAGAATTTTACTGCATGTTTTCGTCATTTTATTGGTAAATGGCTTTGGGCTATCTAATGGATATTAGAATTAAGGGATATTTACTCATCTACCACGATTTTGAAAACTAAATACTCGCCTACCATCACAGCATGCTGTGGCACATCAAAGCCACAAATAAACCAATTATTCTCGCCTTGTGCCGTGTAGCCGGAATCCTAAAAGTCCAGGTTAGGGGATTGCGCAGAAGTGCATGAGAATTGTTATTTAGGGAGAGTTTCGCTGAAGCAGCTAACTTCAGTCAATGACCTGCCCAGGGCCTAGTACCCACTTCCCATATGGGGTATGTAAAACTCTATTATTCGTAGCGTCTTAAGAGGTAATATAGTAAAGCTTTACTTTATATCAGAAGTAGATATTATTATTATGATTGAACTGAATATGTTATATAGAATAAGCGACTATCTAGTTCATTATATAGAAGAGATTATACCGCGCCTTGTAGCCTTAGATTAGGTGACCAACTGAACGACAAGGCAACAGATACAAAGAGTGACTACATCATGAGTCAAATGTGTGACTCCTTCGTGATATGTGAATGCCATTCGTAATAGCCTATGTCGCTGCCTATAGGCAGAAGTGCTACGTACCCCCTGTGCATTTTCAGAGTCCTGATGACGAAAGAATACTCCAAGCGCATTATACAACAGATATAACCCACAGACAACATGAAAGACTATTGTGGGTGGTAGCTGTATCGTTGCTATGCTTACCTATGCAGTGCAAGAATTCGTGGTAGATGAGTAAATAAGTCATGGTAGAATAGTAAATAGTTGAAATCGTGGTAGACGAGTAAATATCCCTAGAATTAATCAAGGCAATGACTCGGCTCATGTGGAGCGTATCTACAACAGGTTATGAGCCTGTCTTAGCAAGCCGCATAACAACGATCGTTAATTATACTTGAGTACATAAGGCTCTAGTACTACCGGTGTCTACGGGTAAACTTCTCCGGGGGGGGGGGGCAGAAATCGAGAGGATGAGAGCCAGTTTTGGCTCCCCACTCTTGGCCCTTATAGAAAGTGCGTCCAAATATCCTATATGCGCATACGACACCGGGAGCTGAAATTGGGCAAGTCACGATGGACACGCATTTCACAGGTGGATGGGTTGTTGTGTCTGGTCGGTAGCTCACACCCCCTATTTTCATCATCAGCTGACATCACAGATATCGACGACACTATCAAGGTTACTGGAACCGCCATTCTTGATGTCCTCCGAAACACTTTCGTCGAGCCTCTCGCTCCTGTGTCCGGCATGCCTGAGCTCTACAGGCATATTGCGTCGAACCTGTCACCGACCTGGCTCTACCTCACTGCAAACCCTCTCCTACTTGACTTCCGCTCCGACTTCTACCCCTCCGGAAAATTACTAACACGTTTTCAGAGTCCAAGCAGCTTCGTCTCTTTCCTGTCAGCGGGGACGCGTGCATACAAAGAGGCTCAGCTGGAGGAGATTTACAAATGGCTTCCGGAAAGGAATTTTGTCTTGATTGGTGATTCGACGCAGGAGGACCCAGAGTCCTATGGCGCATAGTAAGATTCTCTCCTCTCGAGTTTTTCAACAGACTTCTCCTCCATCGTTATCCTATATAGGATAGTCAAACTATTTTGTTCTACAGCTACCGAAGACACCCCAGCTCTGTCAAAGCGATCTATATCCGTGTCGTCGACAGCGCAGGAGACAAGAATGCCTCAGAGCGCTTCAAAAGGGCATATGAGGGCGTGCCAGCGAGGATTTGGAAGACTTTTCACAATCCAGCAGAGCTGTATGACGATGTTACGAATTTAAAGCAGCTTGCCTTGGGACAGCCTGTTGTTGGGCGGAATGCTGGTTCCCCCACATGGCAGTGTCGGGATCGCCGCCCCACTGCGAAGGCCTCCAATGGCTATCATGTAGCATTCTTGAAGCATTTAAAGTGGGCAGGATCCCACGGAGCTGTAGGTCGTTAGGCAAGCAATTGATCTATTACTATATACCCAGTTTTACAGTTCTATACGCTGTATGCTGAGCGCTCTTAACCAACACAGCCGATTTATCTTTTAGGTATCCTAGTCTAGTTATCCTATCGAAGTCGAACCCGCCACAGTGACAGCGCCGCCTATTGCACTGTTTGAGTGAAGGGCCACCAAGAGACCCAAAAATGCGAACTTAAAGCGTTCAAATGAGAAACCGGAGATTTGAGTGTCAGTAGACCAATTCGCGCTCAGCAATACCATATTCAAGAAAACTCAACACTCAGCCCGCCTCCTCGACCCCTAAGTTCTCCCTCCGCCACTCTCTTGCCCTCCAGTAGGTCTGGTCACCATATCATTAAACAGTCACACCCACCTCCTCTTCCAAAGCCCCCATTTTTTGGGCGCAGCTCGGGGTGGACAGATTTGACAGACGGATTGGGGGAGACGGATTCACTATGTGCGCATAAGAGCTTCAAGCCTAAGCCTCAGCTGTCCTGCAGAGACGGATTCGGGGGAGAGGATATATTAAATTCTAAGACTGCGTTACAAGAATGAAGTCCCACCGGCGCCACCTGTCGAGTTCTGTCTTATTTCTCTGCAGCTAATTACTTCTTCTCACTGGCACATACTTGTTTCCCTGAAATATCGAGCCTGATTAGTTCACAGCGTCTTGTACGCCGTGACTAAACAACAGGAGAGGAAATGTTGGTGGGGAAACGAGGACATTCCTACATCGCTCTCCCGAATCCATCTCCGCAAGGCACATTAGGCTTGCAGCGCTAATACACGTGCACGCACTGAATCTGTCTCCCTTTTTTTCCTCCTCCGTTGGCCAACTCCCCATCTACTTGCCGACCCCTATATTACCTATATTGCGGAAGAGAGGTAGACATTATCCCCCAGATGTTAACCTGTTACCAAAAATGTGGTATCTCTAATATAGCTTAAGTGAGACTGAAGCGCAGTCTTTCTGATAGCTTGGACTTGCAATCGAACACTATGCGCACCCACCGTTGTGGACATATTTCTCTTAGAATTACCGCCCAAATTGGGCAAATTTGCGGGGCAGTCGAGTTCGGCTCTCCGAAGATGCATGTTCTCGGCAAAGCAATTCAATTAATTCAACCACACCTGCATAAGGCGGCCACCAATGGGCGAACCCCGATACTGGGTATCCACAAACCCCACCCTCACAATCCCCTCCTGGGCGACCACACACCCTGGGTGACCACAATCCCCACCCCTGGGTGACCATAATCCCCACCGGGTGACCACAATCCCATCCTGGGTGACCACAATCCCCACCCTGGGTGACCACAATCCCATCCTAGGTGACCACAATCCCATCCTGAGTGACCACAATCCCCACTCTGGATGACCACAATCCCATCCTGGGTGACCACAATCCCCACCCTGGGTGACCACAATCCCATCCTGGGTGACCACAATCCCATCCTGGGTGACCACAATCCCCACTCTGGATGACCACAATCCCCACTCTGGATGACCATAATCCCCACCCTGGGTGGCAATACTATGCTCAGGGAATTGCTCGTGCGGAGTTCGGACGAGAAATAATGCACTTTGGTGAGGTCATAAGGCAGCCCGCCGAGGCAAACTCCCACGAACCATCTCGACATATAATAAGATCCTTTAACCACATATTGAGCTGCAAAGAATTTTCATATAGCTAATTTAGATTTCATATCTACTTAAGGTTGAAATAATGGGTTTGCTTATTTCATCCATTTCTGGTTTTTTCATAGGAAGACGTGGACGTCAAGGAAACAGCCGCAAAAGGTTGAGGAAGATGAACTGGGAATCATGGAAGCTTTCCTTGGTTTGAATTAGCGTTGGGAATCCTAGAATAAGTAAACCGGAAAACCAACAAACTAACTGCCAAACATCAAACATGACCAATAAGCAAACCACGGAGCAGCAGCCATGGATTATCGGTTGATAGTGGCAGATGCAATAGTACACATGTGTTGCATACCGCTTATTCATGGGTGTGTTCAAACCCAAACATATGAAGTCAACAACCACTGTATAGAATAGATAGACTGTTTGATATCATGGAGGTGTCTGCTGAAGGTTTTTAGTTTCCCGATATTTTGAATTGGCGCAAACACACCTCTAGAGTACGTAAAGAGGCCGACATACATAACCAGGGAAATGCAGCGTAATTGCACACTCCCACGCCTCTATAAATAAAATTTAAACAAATAAAAAGGCAAATTCAATTACCCTAGGAACAATTTAGCCACAAGAATAGGTGGGAGTGACTGTGTATTACTTACCCATTTATGAGCGAAGGCCTCCGCCCATCGAGTACTCCACTCGTCGAGTGGTGGCCTCATTCGCGAATGGCGGCGAACACGCTACGCGATATCGACGAACTGCGTGCAACACATGCAACCTGTATCGCCATCCTGAAGTCCTTCTAACAGTGAATTGGGGGGGAACTCCAAATTTTGTGTGATATCTCAGGAGCAGAAACGAGCTCCTCCTTACGCCACAAGTAACTTTTGCTGGACCATGTAGGGGGGTTATGTTTGGCTCCCTTCTATAAACAGATTCAATATCTAATTTTAAGATCACGTTGCGTGCCCTGGCCACTCCTCCTCACTATGTCCATGACAATATTTTTTAGCCTCACCGAGCCAGTTTGGGATCTAGAAAGAGCCAATTTAAGAGTAACGGTAGTCCGGCTTAGCTGCACAGCCCATTAGTATAGGGAGAGGCCCAGCGAGTAATATTATTTAGCATTCCCCCGACAGAGGAATCGAGGCCATAACCACGGAAAATCCATTCTTATTCTTCTCACCACACCATGTCTAACACACAGATACTCTATCTCCAAGACTACATTAAGGCAAAGCTTTCTCAAGAAGAGAAACGCCTAAGGAAGAGAGTTGGCCACCAAAATCTCCTCAAACGCATCCAGCCACTTGCAGGTGCCGAGCTAGAGGCACACAAAAGTCAGGAAACCTGGGAAATGGCCCTGAGAATGAAATACTGTGGAATACTAAGGGCATTTGAAAGCCCCCTAATGGATCAAGTCGAAGACGTGGATCCAACGGAATGGTTTAGGGGCTAAACCAATCTGCACCTCCAACTCACTACCTTAACGCAGCGGCAGAGTAAGATGTTTCCGTAGCAGTGATTCACTTCCTATCTAAGAACCTTACGTAGAGCTAACATATTTCTAGAAAGTCTAGGTAAAAGGATGTCGCACTTTAGTTTATCCCCTAACCGTGTCGTTAAATGAAAAGGGGCTCAGCTGAAGAAATAAGATCGGCCGGGTGGTGTAGACCTATAGGGTAAATAGAATATGAAAAGTGTTTCGAGCTAGGATTTACTAGAGCATCTCTCTTGTTGTGCTGCCGCCGACTCTAGTAGCGGGTTTGGTCGGGGGAGACCTCGAGGGGGTTCTACGGAATCCCTAGATGAAGGAACCCGAAATAGGCTTTGGCTCGAAATTCGGATTGGATGAGCCTCGCAAAGAAGCCACAGGAATGGGCCAGGTCACCGTAAAAATGCCCAACTAATGGCACCTCGTCATTTTACCGCTATATGCGATAGTAACGTTCCTTTAGCAACTATAAGTTTCATTTTTGCTCTCAGTAGGATAACAAACTCAATCGGACACTCCCCGCGGAAATAGTTTATATATAATTCTGCTATTCTTCTTGGAGCGCAGGGTTGTTACGGCATATTCGTGGCTAGTAGCGTGGACCTTTGCACTGTCGATTAGGTCAGCTATATTGGGGAATAGCTCATCTAGTAGATAAGTATGCTAAGTGTTCATTATTGGGTAGACAAGTAGCGACGTAAGAAATCCCATAAATATAGCGGGCATGCGGCTGGATTATGTAGAGCGGTGTGTCATGGCGTGCAGTGTTAGGGTGTGGCAGGCGAGAAAGGTGTATCTCAGACGTCTGAACAACCCACCGCCCTTGTCTCCTCGGACCAAAGCGAGACACGAACGCAGCAGAAGCGCTCCATAAGAAGGTGGAGTTGAGGAATCACAGAAAGGAAAACGCGCGTATTAACGCGAAAAGCCTGTCGCTGGGGGCTCCTGTGGGATCCATCAGGCTCGACAATGACTTTTTGTACGTGGTGTGGTAACCTGAGCCGGGTTTCGCACTCTTGAGGCGTTGCTGGATAGTGGCTCACTTCGAGACTCGACGGAACATCTTGATTCTTGAATCGGTGATGCCAGCGCCGTGTTATATAAACGGATATTGACGTGTACGGGATAGGGGTAAAAAAAAATTGTATTGAAAGGATTCTATCTACACTAGTAGCCTCCTAATGAGGTCAGATTAGGTCCATTTAAACTTGGAGGACTCGCCTCCGAATGTGCCCAAGAGACAAGGAGTAACCAACCCCTGAAACAGTGGCGCCGCCACAATCCTCTGGGGCTGCCAGAAGCCGAACCATGCCGCTGCCAATATCATGCGTACTGCTAGCATCCGATCCATGACACTGTCAGCATTATTCGGAATGCCAGCTTCCGAAACCCTTGGGCGGCGCCGCGCAAGACACTACCCGCAACAGGCCGCATAACCCAGGATACACTCTTAGTTATACGTAGTTCTAATACGTCTAAACTTGGGATGTGGAATGCTGTGCCATGTACGGCGTAGTGATGCTATAGAACACGCATGTCCTTGCTTGTCATTCCGAATGATCAGTAACAGCGTGAAGATGCTGAATGTTGTGGGTGATCGAGACATACCTCTCTCCGTCTCTCTGACCCAGTCAGCTTTCTGAGACCGGTAATCATCCGCTGTATCCGCTCTCCAAACATTCGTGATAGTTCCCTGGCGCATCGACTCGTGCCAGCAATGAACAATGGAATACCGCTGCCTGCCATGCCATCTTGCGATGAAAAGCTTCAGGCCCGTAATAAACCCTGGCGGCGTGGGAACTCTGACACCTAGCTGTGGCAAACACAGGTCGCCGTCCAAGAAGTCGCCTAGAACTCCCAACCAGGCCCAGCTGTGGATCCAATCTCCTCCATCAACGTGTTACTCGCTCAGGACATTGACGAGTATGGCACGGAGATGAAATAGCTCTTCCTCACACGTCCTGACCTTCCTACCCGTGTCGAAAGCCTCCTTGTATGCTTTCCGGGATTCAGGATCAGCCATCTCAAAAAAAAGATTGACGGCTTGTCAGCGCACCTAGAGAGTTGATGACCTCAGAGCGAAGCGCCTCCGCATGAGTGCCTGCGGGTGGACCCGAATGAGTCCTCCCCGCACCTTGTCGGTAGTTTTTGGGGCCTCGAATCTCATTCCCTTTCTCCAACCAGGAGCCCCAATGCCAAACACCACAGCGTCCCGATGGCGGCTGCAGGTGTTCGTTTTCGCTGACCCACCAGCCGTGATTCTTGTGGCGCTTATCCTTAATTGGAGGAGGCGGTTGTGATTGCGCATAGCTGTAGATGTTGTGGGCTAGCTTATTAGATACCTTCCGGCCTTCCTCCTCGCCATATGCGAATTCTAGAGCGTCTGGAAACATGAATAGAATAGCATTATCGTTCTTATCGAGGGCAATATAAATCGTGCCTTTGGGAGCCCGAGCACTCGGAATTGTCGACCGCCCGCAATTTAGCCCGCAGTTTCTTCTGGCATCTTCACTCATAGGCAGCTTTTGAAAGATCTTGTTCGAGGGCGGCGAGGACCTTATTGGAGCGTTTGGAGGATATCTGCTGAGCGTGTTCTCGTGGGGGAGATGTCAGGGCTTACGGATATCAGCTGGGGTCTGTGAGTGGTTTGCCGTTGCTGGTATCTTTTCCGACGGCCGCCGACGTCTCTTCGCTGGTGGGAATCGCAAAATCGGCGGGACGTCCTCGTCATCCTTATGATCCTGCCACTCGACTGCCCTTTTCTGGCCTTCAGCCATTGCCAGGGGAGAACCGCGAATAGGCGCGTTATGAAGGGCAGGGGCGGCGTCGAATCTGGTGCTGTTATTAAATGGTGCCATCCCGCGTGAAGGAGCCGTGCTGTTGGTAGGTGTTTCGCTCAGTGGGGGCGTGCAGTCGGGAGAGCTGCCACATGATTGGGCAAACTCTCATAGTTCAGGAACGCAGGCTCCTCACAGTTGAAATACTCAAGGATTTGTTGTAGTATGATAGTTTCGTACGGCAGCTCCTTGTAGGACTGAATCGATTCCAGGAAACTTATCTATCCGGACATTCCGGTCAACCCATTTGAAGGTTCTTGTCAGACGGTTTTGGTCAAGCTGCCTCGCTCGCCAATTTCTGTACATCAACAATGTCAGTTTGTCGTTGTCATCAAGAAGGAGGTTTAGCAGGATAGCTTACTCGTTACTGATAAATCAGTGACCGACTAGCATAATCAGAAACCCTCCTGCTTGTGTCCCCCATAACTCCGCTGATACGGTTCAGCATATGCAGCTAGTTCTGGGTGCCTCTGATCTGCTGGCTATGGCGGGTTGATCACCCGATGACCGCCAAGTAGGAATCTGAAGCCATGGCTTACGGCTGAATTGACAGTGCGAAGCTGGTAGTGGTGCCAAAATTAGGAGTGGACACGTGTCAAGACTTTGGCCGCGACCTCCGTATGACCTCAATAAATTATTGAATTATCTTTATAAAATGATGTAGATAGCAGTTCTGAATGACAAAAGTCCCACCCGATTGACTGCATCCTGAACTAATGCGCTGTTGCTGAGCTCTATCCTTCGTTGATTTTCCCCATCAGTCGCCATCCCCCGAAATTCTACTTGGCGGTCATCGGTTATACTCCGTTGCGAAATGAATGTTATTTAGCGGACTTTGTCCTCCCACACGTTTATAAACGCGAAACCATGCCGCCGCTCCCAGCACCATAACCACCTTAGGAGGATTTACGAAAGGTGGTAGATATATAGAACTATATAAGGGCTTTAAGAGGAACCAAAAATAATTGAGATTAGTATAGTTTTGGTGATGCTATAGGCCGTGAAATAAGTGATGTATTTTTGACTCTTTTCCGGAGAATGCCGATCGCTCGCAAAAGTCCAAAGTCCAAAACACCTGTTACTTTGCGCTCTTAGAACTTTGTCAACTCTCAAGTATTCTTAATTATTTTTGGTTCCTCCTAAAGTCCCTATATAGCTTTATATATCTATTAACTTTTTTCTAGATGCTCTATATATGATTGTGGTACTAAGGTAGATGCGGCGATCTGTGTATAAGGGTGTAGAGTTCATCAAATAACTTCTTCTCTACCGACTATGGCGAGGGTCATGCTCGGGCACTGCTTCCCAGCCTCGCGATTCACCACCTTTTCACATCATCAACACCCGATCAGTGTTTCATCAGTGTTTCTACCCGCACAAAGAATGCAGACTATCGACTCCGAGAACTGTGACAAGAGGTCCTAAAGGGAGGGAAGAGCACAGAGAGGCGTACAACAGGGTTCTGGATGTACACCTGCACCACCAGAGGAAGGGCAGCAGATATGGGTTCGACACGGGCTGGCTGCGTCATGGACATTTGATCTGGCTGCTGAGGTCTTATCTTGTTGGAGTTTCACCCGCAGAATGTTATCCTCTTTGGCACCCGAACCATCGTTTCGACCGGCCTTTGTTGTCGATCATCCAGAACCGGATGAAGGGGGCGACCAGCGAAAGAAGGAAGCGGGAAGGAGGCGTACGCCGTTCACCCGACATCCCGGGAGCGGAGTCGCTGCCTCCGGAGGACGAATGTATCGGGGGCGTTCTCTCGAGCGGGAATTGGTGATTGAGGCTTCGGCTTCTTCCCCGAGAGCTGTGGTAGAGTTCGAGTAATGTCGGAAGTAACGACACAATGCCCGACCGCATAACCCCGTGCTATTCCGTGGATTGAGCCAACCTCCATGCATTGAGATTCTTCTTGGCGAGGAGTCCGCTGAGTGTGGATGCTAGGAAGAGGAAGTGGCGAGCCATGTGGGTGCCAATTCGCATGGTCACAAATCATCCTCACTACAAACGATATCATATCATCCTCTTGACTTGGGGCGCCGTCCGCTCGTAGGTCTGTTGCGGTGGCTTTCCTCCCGATCCATCCCCCTTGCCAATACCGTCTCGTTCCTTGGAAAGCAGTAGGTCTCTCCTCCTTCGACCGGGTAGCTGACGACTTACGATCTCACCAGCCCTTCGTTTCTGGCAATGGCTCGTATCCCACACACACACACACACACACACACACAGACAAGCCAGCCCGACACGATGTGTCGGAGGGGTGCGGGGTGGGATACAGTCAGAAGATGGCACACAGTATTGGTGGCATGGAATAACTACGTATGGGAAGGCGACCACAGGCCTGTGCCTAGCTAAGCTAACCTGCCTCGCTCAGATTTGCAACTGGCGCAGCGTTGCACTGCCCTTCATCCACGACTGCACGCTCAATTCCTTCCCTCATCAATCAGCTACGCGACAACCAAGCCTAGCACCCCACAGACGAGGACCTCCTACGCTCGAAAGTAAAGAATAAGATCACACTTATACTACGGGGTAGGATATATTTATGGCGGGAAGACCCTGTACAAGGAGGACGTATTAGACTGTTGATAGTGGTGGGGTGGAGGCGGGGGAAGGAGGGGTTGACGGAGTCTGATAAGTCACTTCTTCGCATGTTTTGGTATTTAATGGACCACCCCAGTCCACAAGGGGGTTTGGTGGATCTTGACACGCGGTTTTGAGGTGATTGATGCGAGCTTGTGAACAGGAATTTAGATGGTCAGAAAGATCTTGGGGCAGAACTACCACATGAAAGAGAATGACTGGTGATCCAAGCAGCATTGAGGTATACCATAAACAATTCGACCTCTACTACTTCGATAGGGGTATCTATTAACCACCGGCCTTTCTCCTCTGAGAGAGCACTACTGCGACAACTGTGATGACCGCAGCCACAAGAACTACAGCCACGAAAATAATCTTGAGAGAGAGCATTACTACGACAACAACAGTGATTACCACAGCTATAGCTGCTATCACTATAGCAACAATGGCGCTCTTAGAGAAAGTCACGTCTTTTCCTTGGCCACCGACCACCCCGTTGCGCTTGCGCCAGCGCCACATCTGGAGACTCGTGTGGTGTAAAGGTTCGGTATCAGCGATGCGAGATAGGTTTAGTGTCGCTACAGGTTCAGCGGAGGCTTTCGTAGGGAGCAGAGCGCAGAGGACTGCAAGGAGGATGACGGTCCATACTGAGGCGACCGTGACACGCATTCTGGATATGGAAGCAAAACGATGGAAATTCTGAGAATGTGAGCCTCCCAAAGTTTGAGCGATTGTCTGGAATTTTTGCGGTTTCTATTAAGCTCAAGTATTGAGGGGTACAACGATGCAATTTCACCCTCACAGAATCAGTTATGGCTCCGCTACTTCATTAGTATCCAATTCGGGATCCTTCCATTCTAGATCCGGAGCCCTCAAATATGGCTCCGGTTGAGTTGCCCCCTCCAAAATTGGATCCCCACCTTGGCATGAGGATCTTCGCATGCGCTAACAAGGTCTGTCCATTGGCCTTCTTATGTCGAGCTGTAGTGGGTTAGCTCGGAATTATACACGGAGCAGTATTCAACGGGGTGAGCACACCACCCTATTGATACCGTTCTGGCCCATGGCATTACTGAGAACCCCAGGGGTTTCGCACGCCGTGCGGTATTGATGTAATAAGCATATGGGTAGAGCTAGTGTTTGTGCTTGCGGCAGATGTTTGGCATAGTTGGCTAAGAATAGGCTCCTTCATGGTATTCTTGGTAGGCCATCATTCATCGATGCCAGGGCACCATAATCGGTGGGGAGCAAGAACTGACCCCCAGAAGACATATAAAATCGAGTGCTCAGTGCTTGTCACACTTTTGCATTTCCCATACCTCGTCCAACTGCCATGCACGCAATCTACCTCTCCCTCTTTCTCGCTACCGTACTTTCTCCCCTTCCTAGTCTCTCTGTACCTAGTTGTACCGGCGAGCGTGGGTGCTGCAATGTAGATTCTGACTGCCCACCAGGCATGGGCTTTTGTTGTAGCGAGTGGGGCTTCTGCGGGAGACCAGGACACATTGACAAGTTCGGTGTTGAGTATATCTGCTCGTCAACCTATGGTCCTACAACAGCCACTTTTTCCACTCAGACCTTTCTCAGCGACAAGGGGACTACGAGCGTCGGTTCGAATACTCCGACAGCCGCTCCTAGCAGCGTACCAGCCACTGCTCCTAGCAGCGTATCGGCCACTATTCCTAGCAGCATACCGGCCAGCGCTCCTAGCAGCGTACCGACCAGCGCTCCTAGCAGCGTATCGGCCAGCGCTTGTAGCACACAGAGCTCGTAAGTCTCGATCGCGCCGCGAAGACCGTTACTCTACCCCCATGGCCAAGTGGCTGCTAAATCGTGAAGGCGGGGAGAATGGCAGTGCTTGAAGGATGGAACTTCTGCCGCGTTCGTGGGTGGTCGGTTGGCTTTGTCTCCCAAGCGTATTGGAGGAATCAGACCTTAGAATCTCATACATATCTTAAAGTCACATGTTCTTTAATTAACTAGTTAACCTCGGGCTTTGTTTTAGGTCGGACAGGTAGCAAATCATGCTTAAACTTTTTCAGTGTTGATTCTATTGCGTAAACTGTACTCCGTACAAAGCGAATGGCTCATCGCCTCATTCTTTGGGCTGAGACACTGACGCGGAAGTCTCATGACAGAATGTTATCCACCTGGCGCTTGTGCTGGCTAGGATTAGCACCCTGGGTGAGCTGCCCCCTGGGTGAGTGAAGTACGCATCGAACGGCGACTAAGTATCGCTGGGGGATTTTCGCAACAACCGTCCTATCCACATGGGTGACTTGATTCATATTCAAGGAGCCCTCTTCCTCTCTTTCCATCCTCCGCTTTTGTTGTTTAGCATACCGGAAAATTTTTTTTTAAGAAAAACCGTTGGTCTGTCGGGTGTCTTCGTCAACATCAAATGTCGGACAAGCAGTTCAAGGATCTAGGGGGGTCGGCGGTCGTAACCAGCATCACGTTCGCGACTATATCATCTCTAGTCGTGGCAGCAAGGCTTATAACAAGGTGGAGGATCATCAATAATGTCGGGGCTGATGACTACGTGATTCTTGTTTCTGTGGTAGTTAAAGCCCACTTCGAGCGAACGGCGTTGAGCTGACTTCCCACAGCTGGCTTCAATAACTATGTCTTGTTTCATTTGTGAACGTAAGTCCCCAGTTCATGGACGGCAGGCAGAGTCGTTTACTAACCCAGTTCAAAAGAGGTCAAGCATGGGCTAGGGAGACATGTCTGGATGCTCACAGAGGAGGAATACAAAACTTGGCTCAAGGTACGACTGTTTGCCGTCTAGACTCGACTTTTTTATTTTACTAACACTTCCTCCCCCTTCTAGTGGTTATGGGCCAGTATTCCACTCTACCACCTAACGCTCACGCTCACAAAAATCTCCATCCTCCTCCAATACCTGCGCGTCTTCCCAGGCCGTTCCACCCGCCGCGCGTGCCGGACGCTGTTCGCCATCGTCACCCTCGTCGGTCTCTGGGGCTTCCTCACCGCCATCCTGACCTGCGTACCCGTGGCTTACAACTGGGATAGGGCAATCAAAGGGGGCCACTGCTTGCCGCTGAAGCCGTTGTGGTTTTTGAATGCGGCAATGAATATCTCCACGGATCTTTCGATTTTGGTAGTGCCGATGCCGGTGTTGTCAACATTGACGTTGCCCAGGAAACAGAAGATTGGTTTGATTGCCGTGTTTGCGTTAGGGGGATTGTGAGCTTTTGTTTGGGTTTCTTCCCGCCAGCGGATACAGGGGGGAGCTCTTTTGCTGACGGGTTGTATGAATAGTGTTTGTATAACAAGTATGCTACGTCTACGGAGCATTTATGTCGCCTCTACGTCCCAAGATCAGACCTGTAAGTAATACACTCCTCCACTAACAACCCCTCCTATATAGACTACTTATCCAGCTCACTTACAGGGGCCAACGTCGGCGCCGCAGGCTGGTCTAGCGTCGAGGTCAATACCGGCATCATCTGCGCTGCGTTACCCACAATCAAACCTCTCCTGGCTCGCCTATTCTCGCGTCCCCCCTCATCTAGCAACTATCAGAGTCTGCAGACTACCGCCGGTACAGCGGCTGGAGGCAGCATCTCAGTCGGTATTGTCATGACGCAAGTCGTGACGCGCGAGACTGTAAAAGGTTGGTCTTTGATCTTTGATGTCAGGTTACTTTGGTTAAGCTTAGGGTGAAGCTCCTCAAGGGACCATCCGCACCGACGTGGATCGTATCTGTTGAACTATCACGATATCCAAATCCCCCAGTGCCATTATCAACCCCAATTCCGTCCCCTACCCTGGCGTTCCCCTTCGCGGACATTGTCCATATATACGTCCACATATAACTAACTTTTATGGAAAGTCCATCAGCCACCACTGATGACTGTGCACTGCCTTTGCTTTAGCAGCTCCGCTACTATGCCTAACTCATAGCTGTGCGCCGAACTCACTCCTTTGCCGTTCCCGAGGCCTGGCAGCTCAGTGTTGCCATATTTGTTTATGAGACCTGCTCCTGATGATTGGGTCCGACAGCGGAGCTGGTAGCGGTTGCGTGATTATGCAACCCCCGAAATCGCGTCCAGCTCTGATTGGTGCCCGTCTTCTTGGAACATTTGATGGCGCGTTCTTCTGTTGCGCTTGCGGCGCTTTACTGACTTATTGGTAAGGGAAGGGGCAAGGGTAAGCACGAGGCACGGAGTGCTTACCTGGTACCTTCATGAAACCTAACACATACCATACTCACATCAACCTCCTGTATGCGTATAACTACACGTGGGGTAGGGGGTGGGGTGGGTACGGAGCACTATTTAAAAGGGTACTACCTGGCATCATACGACACAAGAAGGGTAAGGGTAGGGGGTTGGTGGAGGGGAAGCAGTCATGGAGCCGCCTTCTTCCAACCAAACTACAAAAAACTGCGCCCGATGCTCCAAGCCCCCCCCGTACGTGTACACACGCGCAAGAGTTAGTCTCGGTGGGGGGGGGTTGGGGAGGCGTCCGCCACGTCGTTGCCTCCCATCAAACAATATTCATACTTGTACAGCGTATACACACGCGCGCAATAGGGGAGAGGGTTGGGGGTAGAAGTTATGCTTAGAAATATGCTTAGAAATATCGCCTCTACCTTGGGCTTACCGCAGTGCACCTTTATCTTTTTGGGGGGGGATATTTACTCACCTACCATGATTTTTCCAGCCAGCTAACTATTCTAACAAACGACCACTATCACAACATGCTGTTGTAGATAGGCTATTGGCACGTACGGAAAGGGGGTTTGATACTCGTATATAGAAGTGCTAAGGCTAGAACAAATGGATTGAACTGCTTTTCTAAGTATATGAAGCCGGCCTCACATATAGAGGACCGGCGGCACTATCCAGAGTGCCAAAAACGAGAGAACTAGGCCGGAACCAGCGGCCTCTGAACATTCGGATCCAAGCATGCCGCATGGAGCATACGCGGCCTAATAGCATCCAATATGATGATTAAACATGCATAGCTCATGCGAATGCATGAACTATGCGCTCGTAGCGAGCAGCATCCGGGCGTAGTACATCGAAGCCATAAATCAATTTATTGCATAGAGATGTATGAAAAGCGTTGTGTTGGGAGAGTTTCACTGAAGCGCCTAACCTTAGTTAAAGACCTATCCAGGGTGGGCCCCACCATAATAATGCTATATCCCATACGGAGTATGCGAGGCTCCACCATTCACATAAATATAACCCATAGATAATATAAAAATTAATGTGGGTAGTAGTTGCACTGTTACTGTGCAGAGCAAGAATTCGTGGTAGAAGGGTAAATAGTTTTCAAAATCATAGTCGACGAGTAACTATCCCTAATTGTATTCTACTAGTAATACTACCTGCTAGCACAGTGCTGATAATGAACCCCGTCATCCACAACCCAAAGATATGCCTACCCCTGCCAAAACCAATACAGTGAATAGAATACTTAGGTTCGCCCGCACTCCTGAGCTAGAATAAATGGTACTGTTTGCCAGTTTTACTGGTGTCTGTGAAGGTCCGCGAGGGCTACTTGTGTTGAAGACTAGAACCGAACTTGGCGTTCGTAGGTGACAGCCAGCGATTACAGAGGTGGAAATGGCCATTGATGTTCGATTCGGACCTGGCATCGAAGTCGTGTTGGCATTGACAAATACAGGAGCTCCAGCCGTCGAAGCCAGGCTGATCGCATCACTGCCAGATGCGCCCGCAACAGAGGAGGTATTAGTCCAGGTGAAGGGAAGCTGAGGAATCTTGGGCGCCTGGCCGCTTGTTTCCTGCTGAGCAAAACCGTTACTTGAAAGGAGAAAAATTGAAGCTAGAGTTAATGAGAGCATGGGGAAGGATTTCTAACAGAATAACTAGACGGGGAGCTGAAATCCAAGAAGAGCATGCGGACGGATCTTGTGCGGGGACAAAACGTTAGTTATACTTTGCGAGCAAAAAAAACCGAACTGCTAGCGCTTGATTCGGCTCCCACGATATCTGGGGAGCCAGAGTGGGCTCCTCCGAATATAGCATATGGGGGCCGGTATAATGGCGTTCCCTCGCAAAACCAGAATTAGCTACATGAGAACACGCATGGGTGGATTTTTTTGCTTTATAGGTAGCTCGGGAGAGGCCGCTTTTAAAGGCTTAACATCCGCTAACATGGTGACGTAATCTTCATTCCGACATTATTTTTTTTTACGGGTAAAAGATCTATCGACCCGATCTCACCTCTGTAAAGAACTATTGACCCTGTACTAACTATTACTAGATTTTCTCACTATATGCGTCGCGTCGCGTCGCGTTCAACACCTCATCGTCGCACTGACTCGCCAGCACCCGCCCTCATTGCAGCACCTCCCTTCCTCCTACGAAGCCCTCAACACGAGTCCACGACTACCCCAACACCGCCGCACGAGAGGGAGCCCCCAGTGCAGGTGCTGGGCCGATACGGAGGATGACTGCCTTGGCGGAACTCTTGGTGCCCAGCGACGGCACAGAGTATCTCGACATCGACTCCTTTGTCTGTGCCCTTGATGACTGGAAGTTCTCTTTCCGGATGCTATGGCGAGATGCTCAAAGGGCAGTTTACGTCTGCGTAGAGGAGGAGTGTGGCTGGCGAGTTCGAGCTCGTCCCACGGATGATGAGCTCTGAGTGCTTGTCATTGACGATGGCGAGCACCGCTGTATAGGACGAGGGGTTCGAAAGTTCGCTTCTTCTTCGAAGAAGGAGTGGCTTGACCCTGTAGTCTCTCGTCACTTAAACGTGACGAAGGAGACCCGTCCCAAGGACATCGAGGACCTTCGTGTACGCTTTGCAGAGGAGATCAGCTACAAGGTAGCGCGGCAATGTAAGCTGCGCCTCCTTGATGGCGACATAGGTGCTTAACGGCATAGCTTTCAGCTGTTGCCAGCCTATAAGGAGCTTTTGGAGAGGATATCTCCAGAAGTTCATGTTGATCTTATTCGAGATCGTCACAGTAAGTTATTCCTTCTTTTCTTTTCTTTATTTTCTAACTATCTATAGATCGCTTTCAGCGGATTTTTGTCTGCCCTTCAGAGTCGAGAGGCAGTTATAGCCTTTGTCGTCGTCTTGTGGCTGTAGACGGGGCCTTTTTAAAGGCCCGTTTTATACTTACATTATTACTTGCCGTCGGTATCGATGCTAACAGTGAGAACGTTCTTCTTGCATGGAGGGTGGTGGAGTCGGAGAACCGGAATTCATGGGAGTGGTTTCTTCGTCACCTTCGATGGGCTATACCGGAGCTAGTGACGGAACAGAGTACTCTTATCTCTGATAGAGATAAGGGTCTTCAGGAGGCAGAGAAGGTGTTGGGGTCTTTGGTGATAGTGGCATGGTGCTGTCATCACCTCAAGGACAACTTTACAGAGAAGTTTGGAAGGGGTTTGGTGCCAGCATTCTGGAAGATCGTACGGGCAAAGACAAGGGTCGCCTTCGACGTGCCTTCTCTCATTTGTCGCGCGACACTTTATTTGTCGCACGACTTTCTACTTGTCGCGCGACTTCCCATTTGTCGTACCACACTCTCTACCGCGGACTATACTTACCAACGGGCATTTTGGCGGGGTCGCGAACCTGAGCGTGCGCGCGCTCGCGCAAATGGACGAGAAAGATTTCAATGGATAATAACTTTTTAAGACGAGCTCCAAATTCTTCAAGAATATGGCCAAATGAAAGAGAAAAGGTTCCTCTTTCAGAATATATAAAAAGATTTCCT
>JAJDMY020000511.1:0-27001 GCA_022345705.2 Sabuloglossum arenarium | reverse complement strand
TAGCTAGGTTTTTCGCCTTGACCCACCCTGGAGTCGAGTCTCTTCCTTTACCCTCTGACTTGCCTTTTTCTACGCTGCGGTTCCAATAGCCTTCCAGACCAGTATGGTATCCGTTGAGAAAGACATAATATAGGCTTTCGCAGAGACGACGGGAACGTCGGATAAAATCCGCAGGGTCCGTACCAGGGGTCATCTCATAAATAGGTTCATCGTCACAACCGTCGGCAAATTGACCCAAGAAAAGTTGTGGTTTGGCGTTACGTGTTGATGACCGGCGCACAAATTTGAAGAAACGAAAACTTTTCCCGTCGCACAATATTGCTGTAATGGGTATATTGAACCCGTTCTGGAGGTTCATCCACGAACAAGCTATAGAAGTTGAGCCCCTATGTCAGATAGAGGGGTTATAAACATACCGTCACATTCCGCAATAACTTGTGCATAGCAGTCGAGACGCTCTATAGCGCCACCTATCACCAGTTTGACCTCAATAAAGAGGACCGTGATTCCACCGTAAATCGTAAACTGGTATTCTATACGACCTTTGGTTATAATCCTGCCTTCTAAGAGCGTTTCTGGGGTATTGTATACTAGACCAGAAAATAGATCCACGATTCTGTTGAAGTACTAGACAGACGTGACTGTTAGCGCTAAACCTCCAAGCAATAATGCCTCCAAAGGGCATAAGAGCACTTTACCGCTGAAAGGAATCGAGATCGAGCTTCCTCATTTCAACGGTCCCTCAAAACACCATACTGAGATGCAAAAACATCAATATCTTCGATGATTTTACAGAACAGGTCATTGGTGAGTCGGGCGCGGGACATTGGGAAATAGGGTATGTCTTGCCCCATCTTCGGTGGTTCCAGGCCGACCATTGGAGCGATATCAACGTATTTGACTCTGGAAAAGCTGACTTCAAGATTATTTTCTATGTTGATAGGTTATGCCTTAGTCAATGACACAAGTACTCGGGAAATAGCTATCATACCTCTCATTAGGTCCTTCAAGTGAGAAAAGCTAAAGGAATACTCTCCCATCAATTCGAGAATTACAAGTTCTGCGCGGTCTTGATTCTTGACCATTACAAGAACTAGCTGAACCAATTCTCTAGCGCTAAGACTCTTTTGTTCGAGAGTTGAAGCGGCAAAATTGTCATCGATCCCACAAATGGCGTTCGATGATTCTCCAGTCTGGGTAGACATCGTGACTAAAGATCTCTTTAGGTCCGAGCATGCAGGTGACAAGGGAAGAGCTTGATCTGGGGTTCGTGATCGCTTCATGTTCTAGGTATAGGATGGCCGTGGAGGATAAGGGTGTTGCGGGGTGGCGAACGAATGAAGCTTTAGCGCTATGTCGTGGTAATCATGTCCGCGGCCGACCCAGCTCACCCTTTAAAGCGGCGCCAACTGGCCGTGAGGTGAAAACGGATTTCTGCTGTCTTTTAGTGCCAAGACTTCGCTCGCTTAATCCACATTGCACACTAGTGTTCTGTAGAAGAAAACTCAACACCAAGGAATAAACGACATCAATTATCTATCGAGACAGATGGCAGAGGTTAAGCGCAAAGGCAGTGCTGAAGTACGAAGGGGCAAGGTCAAGAGAACTAAGCTTGAAGTCCCACCAACTCCGAAGCCATCAAAAAAGCACACAAGGAAAGTTAAACCTGACGAAACGAATCTTCCTGACAACAATCTATTCAACGGATTTGGAGATTCTGATGAGACTTCAGAGAGCAGCTTAGACGAGGAAGAGGGGAATCCTGGTGGCAAGGGTATATTATTAAAATCGAAGACCAACGGCGCTGGAGAGACTCGACTCGCTGCCAATGACGCCAATAATTGTATGTATATCTCACACGTAAGTCAGACTTCATGTGGCTAAAATCAGCACCAGCTTCAAAATCCAAGGAGTCTCACGAAAAGCAAAAGATTATGGCTCAAGAACGCAAAGCCGCCAAACCCAACGCAGATCTTATCCACCGGTCGAAAAAGATTTGGGAACGACTCCGGCGGAAATCCCATGTGCCACTTGATGAACGGAAAGAGCTAGTAGCGGAGCTTTTTGGTATTATAACGGGCAGAATTAAGGACTTTGTGTTCAAGCACGACTCTGTTAGGGTTGTGCAAACGGCACTGAAATATGCCAACCTAGACCAGAGGAAGGCAATAGCAAAGGAACTCGAGGGCAGCTTCAAACAGCTAAGTGAGAGCAAATATGCGAAGTTTCTGATAAGCAAACTTTTGGTGCATGGGTGGGTCTTGGAGCCTTTGATTCTGATATTTAGTGGGCTGTCAGACTTATTTCCCGTTACAGAGACGACGATATCAGAGATCTCATAGTGCCGGAATTTTATGGTCACGTTCGCCGCCTGATAAAGCATCCAGAGGCTAGTCAAATACTGGACGACATCTACCGTGGAAGCTTAGCGACCTCTGATCAAAAAGTAATCATGCTGCGCGAATGGTATGGGCCTGAGTTCGCCATATTTAGGGCGAACAGTCAAGACAAGGTCAGCTCACAATTGTCCGACATCTTAGAGGCATCGCCAGAGAAGCGTTCACCGATCATGAAATCTCTTTTCGAGCTCATCAAGCAGCTAACGCAGAAAAACATGTCTGGCTTCACGATGTTGCATGATGCTATGCTGGAGTATTTTTTGAATACTCGCCAGGGCAGCGAGGAGATGACTGAATTTATCGAGTTGCTTAAGGGTGATGAGGACGGCAATTTATTGAAGAACCTGGCGTTCACAAAATCTGGGGCTAGACTCGTTTCTCTGGCTCTTGCTCATGGAACTGCAAAGGTGCGTTACACATATCTCTTAATCTAACGTTCTCATCTAACCAATCGCAATTCATAGGATCGCAAGCAGATTCTCAGAGCATATAAGGACTACACTACCGTGATTGCCGAGGATGTCTACGGCCACCAGATCCTCCTAGCTGCCTATGAAGTTATTGACGACACCAAAGCTGCATCAAAAGCAATCTTTTCCGAGCTATTGGGTAAGGCAGACGAGCAGTCTGCGCAACTTGTCGAATATGCAATCCACTTGACTGCGCGGATCCCTCTTCTCTATCTCCCGGCTGGTCGCGCGAAATGGCTCCTCCCTCCTGACGATCTCGCCCTTTTGGAAGAAATTGATGCCAAGCGCACCACCACAAGTAAGAAAGATCCGGTCATACGGCGACAGGAGCTCCTGAAAGCAGTCTCAAAGCCTTTACTGCAAATGGTTAAGCGTAATGTCGAGATGCTTGTGCAGAGCTCCTTCGGCTGCCAATTTATCTCCGAGGTCCTCTTAGGGTGCGACGGCGAAAAGACCGACGCTTTGGAGGCAGTGGCACGAATTGCGGAGGGCGATCCGAGCAGAGAAGGGCACGTGGCGGGTTGTGCGACTGGGGGTCGAATGTTGAAGGCGTTAGTGATTGGCGGACGTTACTGCGTCAAATCGGGTAGAGTGGATGGTGCACCTCTATTATACTGATGCTATATGATATAAGACGTATTCACTGACGAGGAAACAGTCGTGAACCCGCCATTGGAATTTCACAATGTCCTCTACGAACATATGAAACCGTACATCTTATCTTGGGCAACTGGACCCAGCTCCTTCGTTGTTGTAGGCCTGTTGGAAGCCGAAGGGTTTGAAAAGAAGGAAGAGGTCCTCACGACGCTGAAAGAGCATAAAGAGCATTTGGAAAAAGCAGCGAAGGAGAAGACTGCTGAACAGAAAGTAGAGAAGAAGAGCAAAATCGAGAAAGGTAAAAGCAAGAATACTCGTAGTACGGCTGTGGGCAATGCAGGATCAAAACTGCTATTGGGGAAGTTATAGAACCAATTTTGACGCCCCATGCATTGTCGATTAGTATAAAAGCCATCCCTATTCAGTAGTTTGTATACAAAACATTGCTGCGTTAGTGCAATGTAGAAACGCCTTTCGTATGTATGTTTATAGAGAACGAGGTCTGGAACAAGCGCGAGCACTAATCTCTGCTGATTGACGCTCTTTGGAGGCTGCCCATATGCCTCCTTGCCGCCAGAAGCATGTAAGAAATTGAAGTTAGCTATAGTCTGAGATCCGACACAATTTGGGAATCCTTTATCTTCTCGTCGATAATGTCTTGTGGTATGCATAATACGACCTAATGTAGGTCTCCATGCTTCCTGGCGCACCGCAGATCATGCTCCCAACGCTGCGGGTATGTAAGTGTTATAAGGAGAAGGTCTGTTAAGATGACGTAGTGTCGGGGTTGAGTTTATTATTTTTCTTAATCTGTTTTCTCTGTTCCTGTGCGTAATCTGTCTGAGAAAGTGCATGAGTTCCGATCTATGCCTTCTAGTGAACCTGTGTTCAATGCTGGGTTTTTTCAGGAGTCTGCACTCAGTATGAGAAGCAGGGAAGGTTCAGGTTCCATCAAAGTCACAGGCGAAGACAGAAGTAGGGAATGTGACCCTCGCAACCAAGAACTTAGGGTATCCTCAACGACATGAGTTCGCATGGCGGGGGAGCATGAGTCGCAGAGCTAGAGGCAGGCAGTTAATTGACATGTGAGAGTCATAGAGTCAGCGCCAGATGCAATGACTTGAAGTTTGACAAGACCAATACTTCATCTCATCAGGAGGTGCGGAGTATGTAAGTGTGCCTTGCTGGAGCTGTACGAGACAAGTACCGGGTCACTCCGTATGATGTCTCGCAGGAGTACCAAACCCTAACTGCCCGCATACGGTTAGACGGGAGTGGCGTACGCCAACCCCAGGCTGCTCTGCGGCCAGTGAGCAATAGGATGGACTCTTATGTGCATTGGCACTTTTGGGTGGCTGTTCCGTACGGAGTAGTAAACTCCCACTCTTCTACTTTTATGGAGTATCCTAGAGTTCGAGAAGCGTCCCTCACATAGAGTGTCCTGCATATACTGCCCACTTATCATTATTCATCGCTTCACCTATCGCTATTTAGTGACTTGGGCTAGTGCCTGGGCTAACTAAGCTGCTTGGCCTATCAGCTTGTTCCACCTGCTACTGCCTGCCGAGCTGAACAGATGCAAAGACCTGCATGTTGTGTGTTTTTTCTTTTCTTCCTGTGAGCCGACGTCGCGTTCTCATTCATTCATTCTATCTCTCCTCATTATTTGGCATAACTGACTACTAGTCATTCTTTGCTTGCCCAGAGCATTCTTTCGTTCACTAGGAGGCCTCGGTAACTAATGCTGTCTGGATTATTCCCTGGTTGTCAGCTAATCTGAACGAATCAACCACACACACATCCTGGTATTTCTTCAGCTTCTCCAATTCTGCGCACCCCTGAAGCCTCATCGGCTCCATAAAGAACAACTACCGTAAATTGAGCAGAGAAGTGGTCTTTACGCAATCCTCAAAAAAATGTATGAGGCATCACCTACGGGTTCGGTGCCGCCGTCCCTACCATCACCGACTCTCACCAATCCCGACATGATCCTTCCCTACAATCAGGACTACTTGCGCACATCGACGCCGTCGCCACTGCTTGAGTCAACACGTCCGCCTTCTCCTCCTCTGGCAGCTAGGGCACTCAATTCACATCCTCCGTTTGTTCAACTCGCAAGACCTCCACCAGGTCGAAAGACTGCGTCACCAATGGTGACGCCGCCGTTAGAATCTTATAGTGCGCTATCGGACATAGAGGAGGTGGAAACAACGCCCAAGGCACGGGGTTCAAGGCAGAAGGCGTGGCGACGGCCAGGGAGTCGAAGCCCACCGTTGGTTTCGTCGCCTACTATAGAATTCACCCCGGCGCCGCAGAACCGGGATACCCTCTCTGTATTTCCAGCTTCAGGTCGAAGACCGTCAAATTCAACGTCTGTTACGTCAGATGAATCTTCCTTGCATGGCTTTGAAAACTTCGATGATGCTTTCTCTGTGGACGGGGACGGTGTATTTCCAGATGAAGACGAAGAACTCTCGGGTAGTACCAGTGATCATGGATACTATATTCGCAATCGCACAAAGAACGGCTTGGAAATCGGGGTTGCGCCTCAGGATGAACGCGATGGCAAAGCTTCAGATATTGCATTGGGTAGGCGGGCGGAACGAATACTGGCCAGCGCCAAGAAGAGACTTGACGTGAGTACCACGGGGATAGGAGTAGCTCTATAGCCTTGAAATATCTGCTGACATGAAGTATCACCCAGAATATGGAAGGGAACCTCAGTCGAGCCCGGCATTCCCTAATAATATTGCCATCACCGTCGATGTCATCCTCGTCGGCCAGCCGATACTCACCACTTTACAATGCCAAGTTGCTGTCATCTACCGAGATCAGCGAGGGGGTGATACATCCTCCCTTAGGGGTATCATCTGCAAAGCACCGCCAGCTGCATTCTGCGCTACCTTCAATTGGAAGCCCGGGGCACTCCCGAGTCTTCAGTGAAACTTCAGTTCCTTCATCACTTTATTCATCGCCACTGTCACCTTATACGATTGGTCGCTCCATAAGCGCACAGGGCATGGTGGGCATGGCATGTTCAACAGGGGATGGCTTGAGTCCGCCGATAGTCTTTTCCATTACAAAGAGCCGCAGCGACGAGCACTTCCACGCAGGCGCGGAAAGCACCCAGACTTCTGACACTCATACTTTCGGCTATTCTCGTTCACTAAGTGCCGGTTATGTCAGAAGCTCTCCTGGCTCATATTCAGCCCCACTGACACCTTCGTCAAGGGATGGAAGCCTACATAGCCATGGTCGTGACACGATGTTCGGCAATGGTTCCGCAAGCAGAACTACTCTAGGTGTGAACGGCCTCAACAACCACAGTAGCATGAGCCGGTCTCAATCCACCGCGCAAATGCGCGATCTCCGTGATCAAATGAAAGATCTGAAGGGAAAGATTTCTTCCCTGCAGAAACGTGCAAGAGAGGACGGGTTGCGGAGGCAGAGCCTTCAAAGTTTGAGGACACCGAGTCCATTTACGGCAGCGGAGGCGTGGTATACGGCCGCGAATGGGTACGTTGAGGGAGGTATTAGTGCGAACGCGGAGATTGGCGTTGCCGAAGCACGGCATACGACGGGTTATGTCACAGGAGAGAATGTCAATGGCAAAGAAATTGAGCAAAGGGAGTCAGAAGTTGACTGGCGAGAGCCGAGCCGTTACGATGACGCTGAACAGCAAGTGAACGAGGAGGCGCTGTGGATAGAAGATCATCAGGACGCCCAAGACCCGCGTAAAAATGACGGTGAAGATGAAGATCTCAACGAAACCGGGCATGACAACGAAGACGAAGCGAAACGATATAGTGCGGAAAGCCCCATTGATCCCGAATTACAGCCCCCTACAGTCGGTGAGAGGCATGAAGACCGCGCAGATGCGTTCGACTACGAACACTTTTTCCTGCATAGCGGTGTGGGGAACTATGAGCTTCCTGTTTGCGGAAGGGAGAGCAGATCCACCAGTTGCAGCTCAAGTGGGTCTACGTCTACGACGAAGATCATGGTTGCAACATCGCAACCCGTATCAGAGTACCAACAGCAGTCCAATGGTCATTGGCGCAGATCAGGACTAATTCAAGAGACTGAAGGAGCCGAAGAAGATGATAGCGGGCTAAAGCCATTTCCTAAGCGGTACCATGCAAGGCATGATAGCTTGAGCTCAATATCGACCTACGCTACATTCGCCACCGCCACCGAGGGTCGCGGGTCAGCAGAAAACTCTGAAGATGAGGATGAGGATGAGGATGAGGAATATGAAGTTAGGCAGACTGCGACTAATGGTCTACGAATCATTACTCCTAAAGACCCCCCGGCAAATATATCGAAAGGATCCGAATGTCATAGCTGGCAGGGAGCTGGCTCAGACGACTCTGACACACCGACGACGGTTCGAGGAGCCGGTTCCTCACCAAACAGCCCATGCTCCACTATAAGGACGAACGGCAAAGCAACCCCTACGTCTACTTCCTCTGGAGAATGCTCCACATCCTCGACGCCAGCAGGACCTACGCGCTCCTTTCCACTCATAAACAAATCGCGACAAGTGTTTCCAAGACCCCTACCTTCCACGAGGGCCTTCCTCTCTGGTCGATCAGTTCGTTCAGGATCACTCGGTGCATACGGTGTCAATGGAACTGACGGCGCTATCGTCCTTAATAAGGAGGATAGAGCATTGATGGAAGGATTGGTGGAAACCATTAAGAGAGCTTGTGGACGTTTAAGCCATAGTGATCCGCAAAGATCTGCGGATTGGAGACGGAGACTGGAGGAAGCTAGAAAGTTGCTTGATGGAGATGATAACTGGAAGGCGAGGCGGTAGGCAACGTTGCATTTTCCTGACTCAGTGGCGCTGTGGCATCTTCATTCTCTTTCTCACGCTTTTTCTGGCAAATAACAACATGGCTATGCCGCACAGAGCTACAAATTTGGAGCTTATTGGTTGCTTTGTAAATATGCGATATTCTGAGGAGACTATCCCCACTAAGTGGAAGCGCATACACAGCTCCCTTCTGGCTAAGCTTCTCTCCTCGTTTTCTTTCTTTCATGGCCCTGTGTTCGTAATTCAGCGTGTCCGGGCGGCTCTTCCATCTATCTCTTTTGCTGTACCACCTACTCTCTCGAGCCCGTACAGGACAAAGTGGCTCGGTTATTCATAGCCTGGAGCTATGTACTCCTCCCTAAAGCAGAATATAAGAGTCTGAAATAAGTATTTTTGCATTTTTTGTGTTCAAGTGGGTTATGTGCCTTCCATCTCTCGATCGCCGTCTTCGTCCTCCCATTCATCCTCGTCCCCATCAGTCCCGTCCACAACGCCTTCCTCTTCATTCTCCTCGACCGCTCCACCCAGCTCTTTATCCAGACCCTCCACCAACTCCAACGCATGATCCCTTAACCGCTCATCCTCCCATTCCAACATCTGATACAGGTTCAAGCTATTCTGCAACCACTCGCGACTCGCAATCCACAAAACCCTCCAATCTTCACCGTCCTCCGCAGACATCCCCCGCTTCTTCAGACCCATAAGATATAACCCCCACCCCCCTAAATACCACACCTCCACACTCCCATCATCCTCACCGACAAGGCGCTCCAGCACATCGATCGCCGCATCTTCCATCTCCGTTTCGAGCAACAGTCTCGCGAGGCTGACGCGCGTGGGGAAGTCAGGCACGTGTGGCGCGTCGGGAGGGAGGTGCTGCCAAAGTTCGAGACTGCGGGTTAGCGCTGCACGGGCGTCGGGGAGGCGGAGTTGGGAGATGCGGATGGAGGCGAGGGTTTGGAGGGGCTCGGGGGAGTGTGGGGCGTGTAGGAGAGCTTCGGTGATGAGGGATTCGCAACGGGATTCGGCGGAGGGGTCTAGGGCGAGGTCGGTCATGTAGACTTCGATTATGCCGCAGAGGACGCTTGCTAGTTTTCTTCTCTTCTCCTCTAGTAATGCCGCTGCTCCCTCTTCCTCACTCTTCGTCGTCTTCTTCTTCCCTTGTGGACTCGAGTCTTCGAGCGTACAAATCTCCCGCCGCAAGACCTCTACGCCTCGCTCGAACCATCGCACGCTCTCCTCCCCACCCTCTTCGCACAGTTGCGCAAGCCACAGGAATTTTTCTGCTCCACCGCCTTCACTCTCCGGTATCGCCCCATTGGGGTCAAGCACCACGGCTTGGAGGAAGTGAGATCTTGCTGAGTCGGGGTCTCCGAGCTCGATATTAATTTCTGCGAGGAGGTTGAGGGCTGGGAGGGTGGCTTGGCTCGGTGATGAGGATTCGAGGAGGGAAATAGCACGCTGGGCGAGTGGGAGAGCTTCGGAGGGCTGGCCGGTGTGTAACAGTGCAGTGGCTTCTGCGAGGAGGGTTGTGGGGGACCGTAGAGGCTGTTGCTTTTTAAAAGGTGAAGGTGTTGGCGCAACGGTATTGAGGATAGATTTTTGGCGTGACTTCTTCGATTTCTTAGTATTGGGTCTTGTTTTCGCCATAGCTGAAGAAAACCTGACCTTCGGAAAGGAGGAGGAGGAGAATTGTGGAAGGCGATTGATGTGAACAGATCACCGGTTGTTGTTGTTTTTTTTCTGTTTCGTTGTGTATTAAGATATTATTTTAAGCCGCAACCACCGTCGTTGAAACAATGTGTTGGAACCACAAAGTCAGGTATTCTTCTCTTGCGGCAATTGTCACGAACGATGGGACGAGAGGAACAGATTGAGGAGCGCGAAGTTCTAGGCTCTATATTTCCAGATGAGATTACAGGTCGATATATCCTACCTATAGGGCAAAAGCGCACATTTGCTAACGAAAATGGAACAGATATCTCAGATGTGGAATTCCGAATTTCTGTTGCGCTTGACATCCCTAATGACGATGACACCGGCGTTGAACCTCGTTCGTCTCCCATCTCATATTATAGTCCCCGTACATATCTAACCATAACCAACCACGACTACAGCGTTAATCCTCCTCCACGTCAAATACCCAGAAAACTACCCTGATGAAGGTCCCATTCTCGACCTCTCCCTCCCCCCTTCCGCACCAAAATACCCGTACCTAGACATCCCCACGGACAAGACCCACCTCCTCCCCTCCCTCGCCCCCACCGTCTCCGAAAACCTCGGCATGCAAATGGTCTTCACCCTCTACAGCACCCTAAAAGAAGCCGCCGAGACCCTAATCTCCGACCGCCAAGCCGCCGTGCGCGCAGAACACGAAGCGCGGCTCGCAAAACTCGAGGAGGAGGAGAACAGGAAGTTTCATGGCACGGCGGTGACGAGGGAGACTTTCTTGGAGTGGAGGAGGAAGTTTAGGTTGGAGATTGAGGAGGAGGATGTCAGGAGGAAGGCGGAGGCGGAGCAGGATGAGAAGAAGAAGAAGGTTGGGCAGGTGGCGAGGGAGGAGAGGAGGGCTATGACGGGGAGAGAATTGTGGGAGAAGGGTCTAGTAGGCAAGATCGATGAGGATGAGGAGGGAGATGAGGTCGACGGGGAGACGCTGGAGGGCGATATGGGGAAACTAGGTATCACAGCATGAATAAATCTTCCATCAAAAAACAAAGAAACGATGCATCCAGAAACCTTTTTTTTTTTTTCCTTTCCCTGTGCTTTCCTCCAGCTCCACACATCAACCTACCCACAATACAACCCAACGATCTTCAAAACCGATAAATTAAAATATTTCCCATTATCTATGGACATCCAGGCAATAATAGTGTGCTGTTGCCAGGATTTGGGAGGCAGCCGTAAGGATGGAGGAGTGAAGTTTTTTCTCCTGCTTTGCTGTCTTGGTTTGTTTCGTTTGTCGCCTTCTATGTGCTCCTCTGTATGTTGGAGCATGGATGATACCGTCCGATGGTCAGATAGAAACTCCATTCACAGCAGGCAATCCAAGAACAAGACGCTACCCAGAACCTTCTCTGATATTCTCGTATCCTCGACAAATCAAGAGCAAACGAATAGGTACAGGTTTCAAACGAAGTCTTTGAGTGTGTGTGTTGGGGTGAAAGGAATGGAAGTGTTTCGAGGTACCGCCAGAAGGAAAAGAAAATAAGAGCAACGCAGCATCTCGAAACATCTCCAAACCCCATTTTATGCGAAACTAGTTTTTAAAAGTATGGGTACATGTTGATCCATATCTCCCCATAATAGAGAAATATAGCTTGGACCACGCCCACCCCCTGTGCTCGGGGAAGGATAAGAGGCCAAGAAAAGAAAAAGGCAAGAAGCAAAAGCCCTTTCTCAGAAGAGCTACCGATGCGTTGCACGAAAAGTAACACCGTAGCCATTGTAGATGAAGGACGAGCACCGTAACGTTAGAACTTTCGGTTGACGCTGGTTCATCATAGTAGAGTGACGAGACCGGGCATCAAAAGAGCTGGTGCACTTCGCCTGTCTGTGCGAACAAAGGAAAGGAAAGGGAAAAAAAGGCTAGCTGGCTCAGGGTGAGTGCGTACGTCTATGCAAAACCAGCCCAGAGATCCATTATATGCAACCGTCATTATACATGTTACAGGGGAATTGTCTAAGCCGCCTACAGGCCTTGGCTGCTTGCCGAGTCGAGGACATTATCAGAAAGATTTATGAGAAGTTGCGCCAGACAGCGCTTTGTAGCAGCGTCATCCCTCAGGACGGCTGAGAAGGTAGCGTCCCGAAGTGGCTCAGGGAGACACTGGCGAAGTGCTTCGCGGGCGCGAGCATTATCGCTTAGTCTAGGTGGAGAATTAGCAAAGAAATCATAGGGTACCAGATATAAGATGACTTACCGAAGAAAGCATCTGACTACGTGCTTGAGCAGGCGGACCGTCTGATTCTCAACCAGTTGTGTGACCATGTTACTCAAGACAGTCCCTACAGCATAGAATCTCTCGTATGTTTGACAGATGTAAGCAAGTCCCATGTCATCCAGAAGGATTTTCTGGACGATGAAAATTGCCACAGTCTTGCTCAATTCTGAACCCGTCTCCATGATGCGAAGGCAAAGCGGAATGATCTCCGTTGTGAGAAGGAAGTTGATGACATCGGAGGAATCGTTCTTGACTAAGGCTCCGATGACTCCCAAAGATGTGAGGCGAAGGTATTCAAAAGGTCTCGACTTGGATGTTGTGTTCAGGAACGGATAGAGGAAAAGAGGAATGTGAGCTGCCTCGGCCATTAGTTTGGTACCTTGTAAGTCTCAAGTCACCACATACCATTGAGAAACAGAGCTCGGGTTTCATTGTGAGATGCCACACATTGAAGGAGTGCGAGCGCATTGCAGACGCGATTAGACGCTGCGGCAGTGAGTTGAGACGGGTTCAAGAGCGGGTATACGGAGATGATCTCTTGAAGCAGCGAAGTCATGACGCCTAAGTAATACTGGGTCAGCCACATAACCAGCGCCCGCAAAATCGTAACCCACCGAATGAATGCCATAGTATCAATGCAAGTTCGGGAACCTGCTCTCGTTTCTTGCTCAGCTCCAAGAGCGCTGCCTCTCTTGAAGACCCATTCATCAGTTCAGCGATCCACCCCAGAACCCTCCTGTTCTCCTCACTTAATCCGCCATCCACCATACTGGGTCCTTGGCTGTGATCACCACCCATCGAAGCCCCCGCCGTGGCATTGTTCGCAGCAGCGATGCGGTTGTAGTGTTGTTGTTGCGCTGCCGCTGCCGCAGCGGCGGCTACTTGGGCCTGGGCATGTGCTTGAGCATGCGCTTGAGCCTGGTGCGGATGCTGCTGCTGGTGGTGTCCTTGCTGATGTATCCAAGACGGATCTGGCTGAGGGTACTGGTGCTGATGGGAGAAAACGTGCTGCGATTGCAGCATGCTTGCGATCGTGACGGCTCGAGAAAGCTTGACGGAAAACTACGGATGACAATGAATTGTTGAGCGATGTCAAGCCCCGAGAGGCGCGAACACTGCACGGGCTGTGAAGGTAGTGTTCAGTTGCGAGAAGTGAAGGTGAAGACAGGACGTCAGCGTTGTGGGTGTTCAGTTCAACAAGCCAGTGGAGGTGCGTTCCTTTGTGTCAAGCGAAGCGGCTCTTAATATTCATCTGCTAATTCCCGAGCACTTTCCCATACAAAAACGCACAATTTTTGAAATGCTCTAACAACGCCAGTAATAGCACTATGATTCTAGGAGTCACCAAAGGCATAGAGATAGCACTCTAGAAACTCTGTTGAATTTCGATCATTTAATTACTAGTAAGCTACTAATGAGAAGTTGAGGTCGAAAGGCACATTTTCTAAAAATCAGTAAATCGGCCTATATTTCCAGAGCACCACAGATGTATGTATGTACGGAGTACATACAACAATACTAAATTTCAAACCAAAAAATTAAATTAACAGAGCTTCTAGAATGCTATTTCTACACCTCTACTGATTCTTAGAATCGTAGCACTATTGCTAGTGTTGTTGTGGGAAAGTGCTCGGGAATTACATTGATGGTATGTCCCAGTAAAATGGCCTCCAGAAGTGGAGGTTTCCAGAGCCGTTTTCTGCTACTCTTTAACCCGACTTGTTGCTGCTTCAGGTCAGCCATCACTTAAAAATAGCACCTTTTTGATTCATGAATATGGTGGGTTGGTCTTTCGATGACCGCCAAGTTCATTCATTCGGACGATCGTCGGTCGCCGCGGAGAAGAGATTGTCGGTCATCGAAAGGACCGCGGAGAAGAGATCAATGACGAGGGGGAGGAAAAGAATATATAAGGAAGTAGAGAGTCGTAGAAATTCATGTGAATGGTTACAAGGCACCTACCCCCACTCGTTGGACAGTACTACGTAATCTCGCCGGGTAGTTACTGCTAAATGCAGAGAGAAAAGTAGGGAAAATATAATTAAAGGAATCTCCGAACTCTAACCCGGTCCATGGCTTTTCGATCAGGTTGTTGTTCTCTTCGTAGAGTAGATGGGTATCTTACCCATCTTCGGAAGTAGCACTTGTATTCCTTTGAATGCAAATGCATCCCAAAATTATCCGCCCAAGCCTTACTAAGTCTTCGCTAACAAGTCAATTGTGTAAGCATTTCTACTGGCTTCCCGTACCATGCTTGGAACGTTCGGACCTGAGATAATGGTATTCCAGACCTAGGCTACCTACTTGTGAGGGAAAACTGCAAACTGCTACTGAAGAATCGAGCAAAGGGGGATGTGGCTTGCTGGGCCTTGATGTTTCAGGCTGGCGTTACTATGCTGAGCTGCGAGCTGTGTCGGCCCGCTCTGGAGTGAGGGTTTTGTTTAGGGGACATGTGGTCCGGGGGGTAAGAGTAGCATCAGTGAACTTCGTCCGTTAGAACCATGTCTGTCTTGTCTTACAGAAGTGGAGCATTCCAACGTCACTCGGCGCCAGCCAGGGAGAAGTACGGAGACACCGGATCCTGCGATCCCCTGCAGGCGGTCTCAGTGTCACCTAATTGAAAAAAGGCTTAGGAGTGAAATAGCTCGAGGCAAGCTGAAAGTTGACACGCACACCCTCCGTGTCCCAGATCAATCCATTCCAAGCTGCATGCTCCGCCGCCTCAGAGAATCAATTGACATAGCCCGTGAAGCGTTGACGCACCAAGACTTGCCGCCGAAAGATGTCATTCACAAGCCCTCTGGCCGCGTCATCCAACACAACTATGCTCCCCCTGCGAACCCATTCATGTCCACGATGCTAGCTTCGCCTCCGAACGTCCACCCGATCTAGTGCGTGCCTACCCCGGAAACTCCTGCATTACCCACTAGTCTCGCGCTGTCTCACCGAAAAGCACTACTACTCCTGCTCGACGCATGTTCCCCTCCTCCGTGATTCATCTGACTTCCTGTGAGGCGAAGGGGGAGACGCCTTGCTAAATGGCGTATATTAAGATTGGCAGGTTGTTTCCTTGCCTAGAAAACCGCCGAGACATGAGTCCCTCGCAAGCCAAAGGACTCTGCAGAGTCAGGGGGAAAGAAGTTTAGGGGTTGCGAGGAGCCTGGGAGGATCGCATGACAGGGCCATCTTCTCAGCTTATCATGCCATGAGCAAGGATCTGGACACGGATAGACCAGAGCTTGCAGGAAAACGCGACTTCCGATCGCCCACAGGTAGTGGGTACCCCTGAAAGTGTGCCTTGCACCTCCTCATGAGGAGGACATCGAGAAAGATGGACTTTACGAGGCATCATTCGCTCCTTTCCAGGCTCTTCGACCCTTTATCCTGCAGATGCCTGCCCCTAGGGTGGCTTATGGCCCTGTCTACTGTAGAGAAGCTTCAGCTGAACCAGCCCCGGCCATCAATGACTCGATCCCAGCGATTCCGGCCTCAATCCGAAGCGCCATCAAGAAACAACTCTAGATAGCTGGGCCTTGGGAACTGGGGCAGTCTGTTCCTGCTGTTTCGCATCCGGGCATCCTGCCTGCTGTCAATAATACGCATTAACCATGACGCAGGGAGAGCTAAGGTATTGGGTACCGGTCTCAAGGTTCCGTCTAGCTGCCTGTAGAGGTAGGGGCTCACGTACCGACTGCTGGTTCGATCGCTGCCCCCGTGCTCATACAAGCTCTATGGGATCGACTGCGTCATCAATTGCATTGCCCCACGCACTCCCCATTGTGTGTTGCTGAGAATGCAACGCTGCAGTCCCTCAACCGCTCGAACCGGCCTGGATCTCAGAGCAACGTCACAGATGGACAGCGTTGGCCAATGGTTTCAAGGCAAACCCTGGATCCGCTGCTGCTTAGAGAGTCATATCAGGGCTATAGACTCAGCCCGTCGCGTTCTGAGCCGTCGAGACATGGTCGAGTCGTGGGACAGAGCGTGTTGACGAGGACGCGATCCCGTATCGCCATACGATTCCACGATCCGAGGATAGCTGGAGGAAGGCCAGCTGAGGCATAGGCGAGGCGCAGTACGTCGAAGATTGACCAAACGGCAACGAGAAAAATGGCTCATGAAGCCGTCGACATTGGTGTTGAAAAAGCGACGGAAGTTCATGGGGTCGATCTCAAGCGGCGACGGTGTCAGGTGACGCGCAGATCAGGTAGGGCTAAACCGAAAGAGGACATTTACCTGGACAGATTATTACCTCAGCAGGCTCAGGCCCGTGACAGTGCCGCGCTTACACGCGGAGCTAACCCCAAGAGGTTATGCACTATCATAGCAAAGTTAGTTAAAAGTGCCTACCACATAACCCTATATATGTGCCTACAGGCAAAACAACTTCCAAACTCACACATCCACTTCCTTAGTGTCCAGGAATATATTTTCCTCCCTCTAAGCTTCCTTTTGCGACCAAAAATTGAAGTCAGTAGATTGGGTGCGATTCTCTCTATAGCAGTAGGCAATTATAATACTTAATAACTCTCTACTTTAGCATCTAGCGAAGTAGCTACACAGAATGGAGAAACCATACCAGCTGACAGGCTATATAAGGGAGCTTCAGGCAATCTTCTCATATTTTTAGACTTTGAAAATATGTGGTTTTCATGGGGTTATCGCGAAATATATGGTGCTATTAAAGCAGCTTTGAAATCAATGAACTACGCGCCCAGCGCCCAGACTCTCTGCGAGAGCATTACCTCTGAGCTCGCTGAGGCAAGTGACGCAAAAGACCTTTGGTGATGATACATGACACAACTCAGCCAGGAACCATCTAGAGCTTTTCATGTTTTCAACTAAATACTAAATTTACAGAGGCAGTTTCCAAATTACGTATGTGTATGCTGAGTGGTCTGTCATATGCATCGTTGTAACATGCTCTCTCTCTTAGAGCGTAAGACTATGTCGCTGTCAACGCAGAACTAATAAAAGGGGAGTGACCATCAAGACCACTGCCGACTGAAATCTTGATACAGAAGTGAATGTTATAATGGAAAGTTACAATGAAAACATGCAAAATCCATCGCATGCACTGCTGTACTTCAACTAGACTGCAAGACAATGTACATACATAAGGGGGGTCATCGAGACTGTTAGCGTTATTGGAAGACACACTGTGCACTAAGGAGACAAGGATGCATGGAAGGATCACAACACAGTCATCCATGAAATGAGCTCCCAGAGACAAAGCCGCCAACAAGTCGCCTTACCTTCAGAGTCGAAGCTCTTTCAGGATCTTCTCCGCCATATACTTATACTGCCAGGTATTCCCGCCCAACCTTTTGAACTGAATGCCATGAAAGGAAAGCAGAGGCACTTTCACGATGAATATCTCAAAGTTCAAGATCAGGCTTCCCCCAAGTTCACTCTGCACTTGCGTCGTCGTGTCCCCAGCAGCTCGCCCTCCATTGTTATCCCCCCTAACACTATCATTAGAATCATCGGAATTTGTAAAACTGTTATCTGCTTTCCGAGTGGGAGTTTTGGGAAGAGATTTCTCGGTCTCTCTGTGATCATCGCGATCTCCACCACTCATTAGGCCACCAAAGCTGATTCTACGCCTATGTCCTGGGCTATGCACCAAATTCGTTGCCATCTCTGGGCTTGGGGGAACATTATCAGCGACTGTGTTCAAGTCAATGCTTGGTTTGTGTTTGCAGCTGAACCCGCCCCTAATTTCAACATACTCCACACCCAGTTGCTTCAGGACACGGATGATATCCGCTCTGATTACTGGGACTGGCTTCGTGCTGGTTGTAGCGACACTGAAAAGACCTTTGAGGTAGACAGGCTTCACGTTTTCAGCACTAGCCACCGTGTTTGCAATCTCTCCGCTTCCGGCGGCATGGCCTTCCCCATCAGTCGCTTCTGGTGCGCTCGCTCCCTTAGCTTCTTCTCGTCGCACTCGCCTGGCTTGTATACTCTCACGTCTAGCATGACCAAGTGATTTTGTTCGGAGAGTAGCAGCGCGAGAGTTGATGTTTCCTTTTTGCTCCATATCCCTCATCTCAGCTTCTGTTGCACGCGCTCTACGGACACTAGCATTGGAGCGATCGGATCCACTAGTGAGTGGGGGATCAATCTGGCCAGCACTTTGCGGCCCATCAGTTAAGCCTCGCCGGGCCTGTCGCTTTCTCCAATCTGCCTCGCTGGTGCTGGTTGATCTCCCCAGGCCCTTCCTGAGCCTCGTACTAGAGTCACCAGTACCGGGTGGTGTGAGAAGACCCTTGTGATGAGGTTGACTGCTTCCGGCATGAAGCATAGTTACCGGCGGTGCATCTCGACCTCTCGTTCGCCGAACACTAAAACTCTTTCGCGGAACGGAAGCAAGATCTCCAGGAGGATGAACCGACAATGTGGGAGTTGTCTGTTTTTGAGATTTTTCTCGATCCAGATCCCGATGCCTCCTGGTACTAAATCGTCGTAGGAGACCCGCAGTAGCACTCCCCTTTTTGGCAGGTTGCTCCTCAATAGGAGTTGGGGGCGGAACTGCAGGCGATTGTGGTACACTCGCTGCTGCCATGTTCAATTTACCCATACTGTCTGTGAGTTCATCCTCACCATGAGTTCGAGCCCGCGGCCGGGAGCGTCCGCCAGTAGGTTTCTCTCCAGGATATTCGTAGGTGGCGTCATTTGTATGAGCGGCTTCTGGCATGGGAAGGTCTGGCACTTTAAGGGGCTTTTCTCCAGGTGTTCTAGGCAAGCTCGAAGTTCCAGGGTTTGCCTCCAATCTATCCCGTTCCTGCTTTTCTCGCACGAGGTAGTAGACGGATATAAGGGGACTAAATGCGTTGGTCGGATCGAGGCCCAGCTGTGAGAAGCCTTCAGCCGAAGGGTTCGTTAGTGTATCTTTACTTGTTGTAGAGCTCCTCCGCTTGTAAAAGTCGAAAGTTGGAAACCCCCTTTTCTTCTCGGCACTGGGCGTTGGTGTCGAATGTTCTCGGGCCGTCGCACGTACTGCGCTTTGATAGTCATCCGATTCGATAACCTTGTTTAAATGAGCCGATATAACGTCAGGAGAACCAAAATCAAAACCAGTCATTCCTTGAATAACTTTTGGGTCCAAGGGAAGCTGAAGGGGCTCGCGACGTGGAAGGTAGTTCTCCGGAGGGCCACTGAAGCCTTTCAACATCCATGGATGGTTCATGATCTCATGAAGGCTGGCTCGTTGACGAGGATCAGTAACCAGCATTCTTGAAATAAGATTTTTACATTCTGTGTTTTTGAATCAGCAAAGGCCAAATAAGTCGATGGAACTTGTAACGTACCTGCTGATAGCCATTGAGGATAATCCACAATTCCCTTCTTTATCTTAGCATGCAGCTGTGGCATGCTCTGATCGTCAAACGGTACTTTCCCGCAAACAAGTACATAGAGCACGATGCCGAAGCTCCAAACATCCACCTCTGGTCCTGTGTATTGCCTGGCCTGTAGAAGCTCAGGCGCGGCGAAATACAAACTTCCACAGAAAGTCTTGAGATGGTTTCTAGGCGAGAAGAGATTGCTCAACCCAAAGTCAATTATCTTGATATCTCCCGTCTTACTGATGAGGATGTTCTCGATCTTCAAGTCTCGATGAACAATGCTGTTCCGATGGCAATAGTCCAGAGCACTAGCAATCTGCCTGCCAAACTTTCTAGCTTGCTTCTCCTTCAACCGGCCATGGGAAATAATGTAGTCGAGCATCTGGCCGCCGTTGACATATTCGAAAAGCATGTACCAGTGGTGATTAGTTCGAACGACGTCTCTCATCGCACAAACATAGGGATGGTCAAGGAGGGTGACAATAGCTGCTTCTCTTGCAGTTCGGACTTCTTTTGAGTGGTCTGCTCGTTCGCGATCTCTGGAGTTGTGATGCCCATCATCACTCGACTGTCGAGGAACTATCTTGACCGCAACCTGGAAATCTTATGTGTCAGTAACCACATCAACTTTGCGATTAACGTAACAGTTAAGGTCTATACCTGTTCTCCACCTTCAAGCTTTTTGGCAAGCTTCACCTTGCCCATACTCCCAGCACCGATGGTTTTCCCCAAAACCCAATGCCCCGTTTGAGCATTGATGGTAGTCCGTCGTTGCTTGGATCCACTACCCGGTGTCTGCCTGTCACCATGGTCTATCGTTCCATCTGGAGTTTGTACGGGTGTGGAGAAACCATTCGCAACGCGTGGTGTTGTTTCAGACATGTCCGAAGTGTAACGTTGGCGGCCAGATTTAGACGAGCTGCGATGGGGAGTTGTGGTGCTACGAGTTGATTGCGTACGGGTCGGCGGCGCAGCAGCGTACGATCTGTCGCGAGAGCTCCTCTCGTTAGAGGAACCGCGACGCGAATGAGTTGGTCGTGCAACGTTGATGGCCTCGTAGTCTCTTTTGTGAATTACGTTGCTGTTAGGCGATTGTGGCTGTTGTGGCTGTTGTGGCGGTGGCCGATTATAGGAGTACGACCGAGAATTATAAGCGGGACTAGCGGAAGTAGGTGTCTGTCTTGATGAGACAGACTGCGATCGTTGGGGTGACGGGTAGCTGTAAGAGTGCGAACGACGGGATGAAGTGTTGGCGCGGTACTGCTGTTGTTGGATGATGGCGGGTGAGGCTGAAGAGGTAGCCGACATCGTGGAGCGAGCAAATGTTTCAATTGCGGCCGATAGTAAGTAACCTCTTCGGAAATCGCCTTTTCTCAGTGGGATGGCAAACTCAAGAAAGGCCAGTGGAAAGCCAGCGGGCTTCGAAGGCTACGCCCTTGTGCACGGGTGGAGCGTCACCAGCGGCGTTGTGGTTTGCAGCGGCAGCCAGCCCCGCGCGCCACCAACAGACGAAAGGCTCACTTCGGCCAGACTTCAAAATGACAAGTCGATCAGCACAAGAGCAACCTGGATGGATAAAGTGCGGGCGGAAGATATTCACATGGGCTGGGGAGATTAGCAATCTTAAGCAAGAGGCCAAAAGAAATCAAATCTTCTTTATCCTTTCCGATCCGAACGAATGCACTTATAAGCTGCCGGAGTGAAGAGTAGAAAGGCGATGGGGCTGATGCTCAACCAGTCCTATCGCGGGCAAGTGACACGTCGCAGCAGTAGCCTGCAAGCACTGATGTCGTCCGACACCAGCTAATCCTATCCAAACCTCTTGGAAGGGATGAGATAGATTTGATGAGATGAGCGAGAATACATGGTACTTTGAAGAGAATGTAGATCAACGCATTTTACGCACGACTACCCAGAGCACTGTAGAACTAAGACTGGCACCAGGACTGCCTGCATATTGTTCCTTCCTCCTGCTTGATCCGTGAGGGATTTATAGCAGTCGTTCGTTTATTTGGCCGTTAGTAGGTCTACAACTTCATCCTGGAGCATTCTGTATGTATGAAGTACTATCCTATGCTATGTCAGGGAAGTAGGCATATACGATGAATTAAACTCAACCGTCCTTCCCGCATTGCATGCTTTTACACTAGACTTATTGGGTTATGATTATCTCACTTGCACGCTATCCTATTCTAGGCGAGAAAGCGTAAACAATTCTTCGGTCTTCACGTGATATCAGAATAGATTCATTGACAAACCCACCCAACGTTATCCCTGCGTTCGTTAGCCTTACTGCTTGTTACCGGAAATGATATCTGTCATCGCAGTAGTGTGCGGCAATGGCGTCATACAAACGATCTCGTGCAGCTTATGAGGCAGATTTGCAGGCCAAACAGTCGCCATACGTGGTATTTGGGACTGCTCTACCACCCTTGGATCCAGAGGTCCGGGATGACGGCTCCTATGTGCCAATATGGAAGCAAGAGTTCACTGATGAACGCGGGAGGAAGCGCCTTCATGGGGCCTTCACTGGAGGGTTCAGTGCTGGGTAGGCCATCTGCTCCTTGCGTAGAACGCAAACGACTGACTTTTGGCTATAGTTACTTCAACACCGTCGGATCAAAAGAAGGGTGGACACCATCAACTTTCATCTCTTCCCGTAGTAAGCCTCAGAAAGATGCATCTAAGTCAATCCAACAACGGCCCGAGGACTTCATGGATGAAGAGGATCTCGCCGACGCAGCTGAGGCGCAAAGACTAGAGACATCCCATGCATTCGCCGGCCTGGGCTCTACGGAAGAGGATACCAGGAGGAGAGGCTTGCTGAATGATCTCTTTAGGTCAAGCGGCGAAACAATGGGTGTAAAGCTGCTCAAACGAATGGGCTGGAGGGAAGGCCAGGGTATCGGTCCAAAGGTCCGGCGAAAGGCACGTACAGACAGCCACGAGGACTTGGAAGGGAGTAGCGAAGCACAAACGCATCTATTTGCGCCAGAGAACTCTCGTTTGGTTTCGTTCGTGAGGAAGAATGACCATAAAGGGCTAGGCTACGAGTCACGGGAACGTCTTGCGGACAGTGAGATATCGGGAGGGGCGTCGCACCTCATAAAGTCAGGCGAAGAGGAGGAAATCGAAGACATTGCCTTCGGTCCCCCCTCTGTAACTTCAAAGAAAGGAAAGAAGAAATTACCCTCCCGAGGCGGGTTTGGTGTGGGAGTCCTAAATGACACAGGATCAGACGACGAGGATCCATACGAGATAGGCCCACGAATAGCATACAATCGGGTCATAGGGGGCGATAAGAAGAAGAAGAAAATCGAAAGTGGAAGGTCGACCATCGGCGCGGCAAACCCACTCTTGGGAGCAAAGCCCGTATTCATCTCTAAAAAGTCAGCAGCGGCGAAGGCAAATTCTAGCTTCAGGAAATGTCACGACGGGCGTTTACCTCTAGAGGGGTTTGTGCTAACCACCGATATCAATGATAGTCCTATTCTGAGCCAAGATGGTTGGTATCCTCCTCCGGAGATACCAAAGGACTGGAAATCATCCAAACAACCATCGAGAAAAAACCAAAACGCCAACTACATTTCCACTGCCGATGCAGCAAGATCTTCAACTCTAAATCCCGCGTCTCGGGCCTCACTCCTAGGCGAGACACAACTACCTGGAAAATCTGTATTCGATTATCTCACTCCTTCTGCAAGGGACCGTCTCGTTTCTGTTACCGGGAAAACGAGTCTGCCCGCTGCTCTTGGAGAGTCTGCGCCTAAAGGCTATATATTAACCGATGGAGAGAAGAAAAAGGAGCTATGGAGCCTAGTTCCAAATCTCGACAAGGAGACTGCCCTCAAAGCGTGGGAACGGGGGATTAACGGCTGGATGCCCTACGCAGAGGATGAAGAGAAAAGGGCGAGATACCGGAGCTTCCTAGAGCTCCGCGCTGGACTCAGAAATGTGCTACCTGAAAGAGGAGCTGGGATGTCAAAGGACGATTGGGTCAAGGAGCTCAAGGAATTTGCCCATGCGGCACAGATCTTCAAGCCGATGACTGGTATGATGGCTACGCGCTTCATATCAGCATCCTCGCAGCCAAAACTCGCTTCAGATGCGCCTGTATCGAATGAACCTCTCCTCCAGCAACATTCTGAGAAGCCTGAAGACCCGGCAGAAGCGGCTGCAAAGCTGGGCATGTACGGGCCAATGACTCGCTCTGTCATGCAGTTCTTCCCCACTCGGCTGCTCTGCAAAAGATTCAACGTCAAACCACCTGCGCATGTGCAGCAAGATCCGACGAAACAGCAAGGGGGAGAAGATCGATTTCAATCGGGGGGCTACCAGACGAACTCGTCAGCACTGCCGGGGGCAAGGCTCGAGATCTTGGACAAGTCGTCCCTGGATGAAATGATTCGAAATGCAGGCGCAGGAAATCATGGTCGGGACGATGAACAACTCAAAAGGTTGCCTAGAGATAAAGGGGAAGTAATGAATGTTGATATCCCGGAGGCAGCGGAAAGGGTCTTAGTGGATGCAGAGAGGAACGAGGCACTCGAGGGAGAACGAGCGGGCGACGCGGTGTTCAAGGCAATCTTTGGCAGTGATGGTGAGGACGACGACTAGAATGCGCCCTGATGTATTGTGGATTACACTCTACGAATCTTGAATGGTAGATACAAGAATTTGCATCGTCTCCATCGAACTTGGACACGAGGTCTTAGGATGTATGTATACAACTGCAGCACTATGTTTCACACGGAATACATAATAGTACATGCAGCATGTCGGAAATTCATGTGGCCGAGCGGCGAACAAAAAACACGAAAAAGGTAAAGCGCGGCGATTCCAAAAATTCGGCAACTATGAGGGAGAATTCTAAGGGAAGCTAAGAGAGGCTGAGAGTGGCTGATTATCTTTTCGCCATAAAGGAGGAACTGTTCAATTGCTCTTGTAAACTAGACAACCAATCGTCTGTTCTGTCCGCCTGTTGTTGCTGTTGTGAATTGACTACGCACGCAACACTGCCTTCCATTCTATTGACATTGACATACCACCACCAACCGACATGGCCTCCCTCTTCTCCGCCCTCAATCCCACCCCATGTTTCCCCGACTATACAGGCCCGTATCGCGTCGGTACCTGCGAGGTTGAAATCCCCACATCGCTGCTACGCTCTCCCAGTCCCGCGCCACTAGCAGCAGCAGATATAGCGACAGTCTACTTCCGCATCTTCTATCCGTGCAAGAGTGAAGGTGAGTCGCGGACGCGGGAACGACCTGTGCGTTGGATACCGAGTCCACAACGGGAGTATCTTGGTGCATATGCGCGGTTTATGGGCGTGAGGTCTACGTTTGCTGAGGTTTTTTCGTGAGTTTTATCTGCTTGTTGGCCATCGGTGGATTATTTGTTGATGCCGGAAGTGGCTTCGGATGAACAGGTATTTCCCGCGGCTACTATACTACATTACGATCCCTGTGCAACAGAATGCCCTATTGTTACCACCACCAGCTACATCCAAGAGATGGCCAGTGTTGGTATTCAGCCATGGCTTAGGCGGTTCTCATAACACGTATTCGCATCTCCTGGGTTCGCTGGCGAGCCACGGATTGGTGGTGGTGGCACCTTCGCACCGAGATGGCTCGGCCCCCGTTGCATACATCCGGGACACAAACACCAATGCAACAGCTATAACAGCAGTGGATGCAGACGGGGCAGTGAAGGGACAAGGCGCGAAGAAAGTAGAGTACAGAGCATTCCCCCATGAGCCCTCTTCAGAAGTCGAAGACGGACGTAACGAGCAACTAGAAATCAGACTCTGGGAACTCGGACTCCTCCATGAAGCATTACTGAAAATCGACAAGGGTGAAGACGTGGGTTCGCTGGTGCAGGTGTCGCGGAATGGACACACCACTGGGAGGAGCCTTCCAGTCGGTACACCAACCTCGGATACATGCAGCTTAAATGCCAACAACCGGGGAAACACCATCCTTGCCATGTTCAAGCACCAACTGGACGTTCACCGACCCGGGAGCATCAGCTGGGTAGGCCACAGCTTCGGCGCAGCTACGATAGTGCAATTCGTAAAATCAGTCTTCTACCGGTCTTCAACCGCATCCCCCGCGGCGGTTACAGCGGAAGAACCCTTCTTCACGGACTACAAGCCACTTTTCACGCCAGCAAACGACTCTAGCATCGTCAGGCAGATAACGCCCAACTCAGCCGTATCCCTCCTGGATCTATGGTGTCTCCCTCTCCGCGGCCAACGCACCCGCTGGCTGTGGGGAAAACCACTCCCGTGCTACTCCCCGGATGGCGGGCCAGGCGGGACAGCACTCCTCGCGATCCTGAGTGAAGCGTTCTTCAAGTGGCGGGCGAATCTCAAGAACACGAAACGCGTCCTCTCTGCGTATCCTTCTTCTTCCTCGGGTGGTACATCACCAAACACCGATACTCCCAACCTCCCCGGCCCCCGCTTCTTCTACCCCATGGCCTCAGCCCACCTCTCCCAATCAGACTTCGGAATCCTCTTCCCATGGGTGACGCGGAAAGTCTTCCGCGCCGAGAACCCAGCACGCACCTTACGTCTGAACGTCCGGGCTATCCTCCAACTCCTGCGTGAGAACGGGACAGAAGTCTCACCAACATCCCACACAGATATGGAAGAAGAAGAAGAAGCGGGGAATGTTACGACTACTGCTCCTGCTGCTCCTACTCCCACTCCTACTCAAGACCTTCATCAAGATCAAAAAATCTTTGCGGCAAGGATTAAGGGTTGGATATCCATCAACACGGATCTAAACAATCTTACCAGCGCCCCCAGCGATGGCAATGAGGAGGGTGGAAAGACGGGATTGAACCAACAAGCCACGCCCGCGGAAGCGGTTCTTGAGGAGGAAGTCCTAGCTCGGAATAGTGGACATCAGGGACGGAAACTATAAACCACTCCTCCTCCTCCTCCTCCTCCTCCTCCTCCTCCTCCTCCTCCTTCATTCCCCCCATATCTTCCTACCCTTCGCATAAATCTCCCTACCATCATCACCATCATCATCATCATCATCACCAACCACCATCATAGCAAACATTAAAAATCCACCCCTTAGATCTTATACCATATATCCCCAGAGAGAGAGAGAGAGAGAGAGAGAAAAAATAGTTAAAGTTAATAGATATATTATCCCAATGGTTGATTGCATCTATCACCACCACACCATCTTCTCCATTTACACAATATTTAAATTTTATTTATTTTATTTAGATGGAATAGATGTCGGGGAAGAGGGGGGGGGGGGGAGGAATAATAAAATTATGGGTTATTTACTCGTCTACCACGATTTTGAAAACTATTTACTCGCCTACCATGATTTTTCCAGCTACTACCTCACGATTATTTCCAGCTACTACTCCAACAAATGCCCACTATCACAGCATG
>JAJDMY020000510.1:4117-27001 GCA_022345705.2 Sabuloglossum arenarium | reverse complement strand
ATTGGGTCGCTCGTTACGCGAGCTCCCCCTACTGGACTCATAAGCGAATGCAACGCTATAAGCAAACGTAACAACCAGCTCGTTATATTTATATACTGTGGGGTAGACTCAAAATGACATTCTCCATCACCTCACTCTCTCAGCCGAGAAGATGACTGTTAGGGGAACCGCCATTGGGTGACACCTCCCTGTCAGACCGCTATATGGGCGTAGCTACTACTATGGCTGGTACTATCATGACACAATAGTTCGCACTTCACTGGAGATCCAGCATCAGAGTACTTCAAGTCGAAAGTAATTGCACACTATGAGGCACCAGTATCACATCTGTCATCTGTCGGCCTATTGGAAAGGACATTACAGCTAGTTGCCAGTTGGACAAGAGCCTATAGCATTGAGCAGGGACCAGTCAGAATAGACACATGGGGACTTTTACTACCTAACAGTATGCTTGCGATCAACACCCAGATGGTAAAGATCCATGGTTTTACACCTGTGGAGATGATGTTTGGGTATAGGCTAGTAGCAACTTGGATGTCAAGTGTTGAGGAAAGTGGAGAAGTCGAGAAAGTAGAAGAATATGCTCCACACCTATGTTGATTGCATATTGAGCAATGTGATAAACTTCAAGAGGTAGCTGTGATGGCCAGCAGCCCGCTGGTATAGACTGGGTACCATAGGTGCTAAGGATATGAGGGCTGATCGGTCAGGAGCAACGGGAAGTCTGGCAGACCTGGCTGTAGGCCAGGTCGGTCGGCTAAACCGAGTGGGAAGCATGGCCTACTTGGCTTATAGCCAAGTAGGTTAGCTGGAGCGGAGTGAAAGGCCTAGCCTACCTGGCCTACAACCAAGTAGGTCGGTCAGGCTGAGTGGGGGGGGCGTGTCCTACTAGGCCTAATGCCAAGTAGGTCGGCCAGGCAAAGTACCAATAAGAAGGTCAATAGGACTATATACACAGTAATAGGAGTATTGTCCGATGGAGACTCTATGGAGGCCGACCCGGCCTACATATAGTCCGCCATGTTGTTGGGACTTTACATGGTTGCTCCGAACAACTATTGCCTAACAGTGCCTAGGTCGGCCCTCGGCCGACCTATGTTCCGGCCTGCTGTGACAGTAGCCTGACAGGTTATAGCAGTAATACATAAGCGGATGGATACTCAGCAAAACCCCATATGGACAAGGTCAAATGAAGTTGATCACGTATTACTATGGAACACGCAGCTTGAGAATCACAAAGAAAAAAATCTCGAAAGCCGCTGGTCGGAACCCCATCGTCTAGTTAAAGTCAACCCAGGAGGAGTTAGCAGTATGGTTAGCAAGCTGTATGGAGATGGAACAGACTTACATAGAATTCATCTCAATGATATGAAAGTATATTGCTCTCGATCAAACTTCCTGGAGCTGGTGATAGCCCATACCACTGTCATCTATAGACACAATGGGATGAAGTATGTAGGGTTTGCAGGTCAGAGAGCTGTTGATCTAGATTTGGTATAACCACCAATTAGTCAGAATTACAGTTGGAATCCCAGTCGACAAAAATAATAAAAAACCTTGCTTGGTTCCTAGTTGAAGCGCTTTACCTCCAGATGAACTTTAAAACCCTCAGAAAAATCCTCCACGATTGGATACTTTTTATTTCCGTCCACTGGAACTGTTCAAGAGACCCCAGACCCAGCCTAGCCAGAGGAGAATAGCTCAGATAACTTTTTTTAGAAACACTTCAACCACGATTTAAACTCGAGACCTCAAAAAGTTCTTGCATGTGACTAGCCAAGTCACACACCAAACCCCCAAGCCAGGACACCAAGTGAAAAGATAAGTGGCTAAATTAAAAATATAGGGAAGTGGACCTCCAGATGGCAGAAATTACTATGAGACATGTTCAGTAGTAGAATTGAGCTGCCATCACAGCTGTACAATCTATTTCCTAATCGGGATGACACCGATGCCGACACCAAGAAAATACCCAAAATAGGCTTCTATAGGTTTTTTATACTGAAATTTCACTGCAAGTCTAATTATTATCTCCATTTCCTGATGCGATGACTCTGATGCTGAGAAATTGACTGGGATGAGATGTTATATATCTCCTAGCCCAGAATTTCACAGTGGATTCAGTTATCTTGTTAGTTTACTTATTAGTTTATTGTATGCGATAATGTTTCTTATCTTTAATCAACATAAGGAGGTTTTCCTTTGTCAACTCCTACATTGAATCTCTAGTTTCCTATGTTTGTACTACTTTTATTTTACTATTCTACTATTCTAAAGACTATGGACCTGCAAGACACTTGGTTTGGAAGAGAGGCAGCTGTGGAGAGCATTTCTATGCCTGAATTAATATGCTTATATTAGTTTTATATAGGCAAGGTGTTAGTCATAGGCTTGACAGGGGCTGGCTTATTAGGAGTGCTAACCTCCATCTTAATACAGTATCCTTCTACCCACCAGCACACTTATATCCTCCATAATACACAAGTAAATAAATTCCAAAATCGTAGTATCTAAGTAATTAAAATATTTTTTTTTTTTTTTTTTTTTTTTATGTATCTACCATTCCGTTTATGGGTTTTTACCAACATACCATGATTTTAATCGCTATTTGCACGCATATCACAATTTTACTTACATTTTGCTAGCATACTATACGTTAGACCTGCCTGTCTATTTTCAGTTAAAAACTAACTACAGATCCCTTATGCTTACTAAATTCAATGATGCCACTGGCATTTCCACTCTACCACGTTGGATGTAAAGAGATTCTACACTCTACTACAATCACTTCTTTTAAGATCTGTAGAAACAAACATAAACATAAATTAATGGGATGCAGTCATGCTGTGCTGTAGAATGTTGCACAGGTACGCAAGTCAGATTAGGAAGATCTTTTAGTTAAAGGTCTTAACTGGAAAATAGGCAAACACTTCAAATCATAGTGTATCAGTAAATATTAGCGAAATCATGGTATGCGTGATTAAAATCGTGGTATCTCAGTAAAAGTCACAATTATCTATACATGGTATTTCTATATCTTCAAGTAATAAATCTCCATCTTCAAAGTATTAAAAGGACAATAATTGTTTTATTTTGGAAACTAAAAAAAGTTAATCGTTTGTATTAGGGTAGATATATCAATGGCTGAATACATAATTATGCACCTCTTTGGTTAGTTTAATCGAAGTATGTTTACTGGAATTTTGGAGTTTTACGGGTTTAGTTAGTTATGCATAATTGTCGGCAAGCCTTTTTGACCTTGCAAAGCAAGGTCGGTCTATATGCGGCGATAACCTATCGGTAATAAACAACTTTATTTACTTTGATATTCAATACTCGATATCTCTATGCAAAGCCTCCCAAATTTGATTCTATAGTTGAGACTTGAATTACATTAGCTATAGGTTCTCTCAATTCAAATTTGATACGTTCAATTCATGCTGCTACAACACAATTTGATGTTTCTTACCAGCAACTTCGTGTACGTGTTAATGGACTAGGAAGCATAAAGACTACTGGAGGATACAATAAAGCATTAAATGAAGGGAAGGAGCTTACTTTGATAAAGTATATGGACAGGTCAATTGAACTGGGATTTCCTGTACAATATGATATGTTGTTAGCAGCTGCTGAATGTCACAGCCGACTAGGGGTTGGCGGTCGGGGTACCGTAGGCGTCGGTCGAAGACAATGGGGCTGCGTCGGCTCGGCCAATGATCACGTATATAGACGGGGAGGCAGGACGGGTATAGGATATGGTATAGACTATAGTCGGCCTTGCTACAATTAAGGTCTATTTGGGTAGGTAAAGATATTGACCGATCGGGGTTCTAGAGAGTCTTTTATCAGTCCTATATATATGTGGCCGTGTGGTTGGGGTCCACCAAGGCGTTGCCTGAGGCAAGGCCTCCGACTCACAACAAACACCTGGCTTCAGGATTGCTCGGCCGATCTCGGCTGAGTCCCGATAGCTGTGGCCTATACTATGGCCGCTGCCAGCCTCCACCTGTATGGTCGGTTGGCCTGGCCGACCGACTTACACCTGGAATGGCTTGGCATGCTGTGATACTGAAGTAGTTTTAATCAAGTCAAATTCTACACGTATTTTTGGACGATGCTAGGCTGCCAACTTTATTCAACGCCATCTTGAATATAAAACAACAAAAACAGTTTCTTTTGCTGCTGTTCACAAAACAGCATATAAACAAAAAATAATTAAAACTTACTTCGAAAAGTTCAAGTCTATTATTACAGAAAAATCAATATTCACCCTAGACATTTACAACTTCAATGAGACTGGCTTTAGAGTTGGATATGTACAGGAACCTCTAGTGATCACTCATACCAGAGAATTGAAAACGTATATGACAGATCTAAATAATAGAGAACTCATTACCTCTATTGAATGTATTAGTGCTGGTGGCTTTGAAATCTAGCCAATGTTAGTTATGTCTGGAAAAACTTATCAGGAGAAATCCTTCAACAGCAATCTCCATGAGGATGTACTTCTTAGTCTTAGTGATACTAGATATTCTAATGAGGAATTGGATATCCATTGGCTCAAATACTTCAATTTACAAACCGTATCATGGTGATAAGGTGCATGGAGACTTCTAATTTTTGATGGTAATGTTTCCCACCTTGGTTACAAATTTATTTCATTTTGTGAAAAATCCCATATTATTCCATTCTGTTTACCCTCTCATTCTACACATCTACTACGGAGGTCGCGGCCAAAAGTCTTGACAATTACGTCCGCTTTTAGTTTCGGTGCCACTACCAGCTCCACGGAATTCAACAAGCATCAGAAATCAATTTAAAATCTTTCAGAATAATAAAATTTGGATTTCTTTCACTAGAAAAAATATTAAGCTGATCGGAATTTCTAGTAGTGCTGCTGCTAGCCTATGCCCGTCGCTAAATTGGAGCGGCAATCGGCTGATCTGCAGCTGAATTCTAGGCGCCCTTTAACTAAAAAATAGGTGGCTGTGTCAAGACTTTTGGCCGCGACCTCCATACAGTCTCTTGATATTACTGTATTTCAGCCACTAAAGCATTATCATAGTTGAGCTGTTGAACATGCTGTATGGAATAGAGATGTAGAGTTTTTGAAAACTACTTTTCTTGCTGCATTACAAAAAATCTGTGACCAAGCTTTCAAGGAATCTACTATTATTTCAGCTTTTAAGCATGCTAGTTTTGTTCCTTTTAATCGTCCAGTAGTATTGGAGAAGATGCGGGCCTTAAAACTAACTCCTCGTACACCAACTCCAGAAACAGAAAACTTTCATCCAATATCTTTTTTAGATACTACTTACAGTCATCAGCTTGCAGCACACCGAACTTATATCAAAAAAAGCCTCCAGCAAACATTATATGCAAACTCACCTTTATCTCCTACGTTTGCTACAAGCACCTATAAACTTTTAAAAGGACAAGAGGTAGAATTGCTGAATGGACAACTTGCAATTCAGGAATTGGAGCAAAGATGAGTTTTAGAGCTTAGTAAAGTAGTACGGAAAGAAGGAGGCAATAGAGTAGTGCAGTCAGGAGGAGTTATTGCATGTGGAGATGCAAGATTAAGAATAAAAAAAACATAAAGATACTGATATCGAGGCAGCGGAGAAAGCATTGCGAAGAGCACAAGCAGCAGAGAAAAGGCAATTCAAATTGGTTTTTAAGAGTGCTGCTATGGCAGCAAAGTTGAGAACAAGGCGCATCAATGCAGCAAAGAAAGCAGAGACTCAGAAAGTAAAGTTGGCGGCAAGGAACTTTGTATAATTGCAGAACCCTAGAATGTATCATCGCGCATATATTATCGTGGTGCTTCGACGATTAGTGTGTATTTTGCGCATACAAATATGCTTGTCCAATATCTATCCAACAATGCTTTCTTCAATGTTTTCAGCCACCTAAGTCATACTATATGCAAGAAACAGTCTGCATATATATAAGCATCTTAACTCCACCACATCGCAGGAAAAAAATCCCACCAGTATCAAGAAGTCGTCACCCCCGGATCCACACCAGTCTCATCCGCAAACGGATCCCAATCCCTATCCCTATGTCTCTCATACTCCATCGCCCTCTCCACATACTCTACCACACCCTCGCCATACCTCTCCTCCAAAAACGCCAACATCGCATCCATCCCCGCACTAATCCCCGAACTCGTCCAAATATTCCCATCAACCACCCACCTCGCACGCGGCACCCACTCCACCGCAGGAACCCACTCTGCAATCTTCCGAAAAGCCATTTTATTTGTCGTCGCTCTTCTCCCGTCTAGAATCCCCGTCCGCGCGACAACGAGGGAGCCAGTGCAGACGGTTATTAAGTATTTGAGCGAGGGATAGAACCGCGCGATGAAGGCTACAGTTGATGCGATGTAGGGTTCACGCGTACCAAAGCCCCCAGGGACGATGAGAACGTCGAGGGGTGGCGCGGTTGTGAAGGTGTGTGTAGGGACGATGCTTTGTGCGCAGTTAGAGGAGAAGGGGTTGTGGTCACCCGGGGGACAGTATGTGGAGACGGGATCGAGGGAGTCAGCGATGAGGAAGAGGTTGATGCGGTTGAGGGTTGAGAGGATGTTGAGGACCTCGAGGGGGCCGAAGACATCAAGGGCTTGGAAGGCGGGGAAGAGGACGACTCCGTAGTTGACGGGCGGGGATGGTTTGTCTGAATTAGACCGTTAGTTCACTGCGAGGGAAATAATTTGAAGTCCTCCTTCCCCTCCTCCTGCAAAAGCGACATGGCAAAAACTCACCTGATGCCGAGTCCTCCATAGTGAGTCGCGACTGACAATGTGGACGTTCGAGCATCCGTATTGCGGAATCGATTTTCGATCGCATTGGGAAGGTGGGGGCATTGCTTTGATTTTCCCTACCCCGCACTAACCACCTCATCAAACCCCACCATCCCGAGCGACAACAATTACCGGCGCCTGTGAAATCATAGAGGCGGATTCTGTGACTGTCTACCTTGCTGCTGCTTCGTCCATGGAAAACCTAACTGAATGTAGCCAAGACAGACCTTCATCTTGTATATCATCATGGGATGGCGGAGCTGACCTTGACTTTATAGATTGAGGCTTCCATGGTCCGCAGTCGGACCTGAAGAACAACGAAATCTCTCTTAGCGCAGCCATCTCACTCTTTTTCCAATCGTTCGGGCCTCAAACTCCACGACGATCTCTTGCAACGAAGCGAATTTCCTCCCTTCGCTCTCTAGTCTATCGTTCGGCTTTTCCGTGTGAGAAGATAGCAGATTTCCTGATAGCAGACATCTTTGCCGATGAGCGAATGGACACAAGTAATGTTGCGAAGCTTGAATATAGTCGAAGCAGTTGTTGCAATGGAATGATACTGACGGTGATGTAGTCGAATTCGTTGTTGTAATGGATGCTAACTATGCCGACGGTGTTGGTGGAAGGAGAGGTGAAGAAGAGAGGAGATAAGAGTGCAATTATCCACACACCACCCAAAGGCAATAAGCGCAAAATCGCCAGATGCTCTTCAGGAGTGCTCAACGACTTACCAAAAAGATTGGTGTCTATAAGACGGCAACCAGCTCCAACGAGACACGAATCAACCGGGTTCTCCTCCACTCCTCTTTTCATATTAGAGGATTAGGGGATCCACAGGTTCACTATTGCGGATGGGCCTAATATTCGATACTGTAGATCCTTCTATCTGTTCATCCATCTCTTCAACTTAACGTCGTTTGACTAGAATAGAAGCCAACCCCTTTTCTCCAGGTCCTACTTCCTCCTGATTGATCTGTTTTCCACGTACTTGTCGCTATGCTTGACTTATTCGAAATCTTCGTTATCTGTCTTTAAAGTAACCCTCGGAATGAACATTGTTCCCAAAAAAGCCCCCATTCAAAAATATTCCCTTCAATCATACGCCTCTGTAGTCGGGTAGCAGTTAGCTGAGTGCCATTGCAGACCCCACTAGTATTCAAAACGCTCAAGTCTCAAGTGTAGCTGTGGAGTGCTCTTGTTATGTTATAAAAATCCTATACGCTCAGGTCTTATTCGTCATCATGGAGCGCTCCTGATGTCTCATAGCTATTTTATGTGTACTTGTCTTGCTACTAGCCATGGAGGGTTCCGGAATTCTTATGCCTTTAGGTACCCCCCACTTGAAGCCCGGGTGTCCGGGTATATGCTAGTCAGCCACCTAGCGTTCGAAGCATAGATGTCGTGGAACACTGCACTCGAGGAGGCATTAGTAAGAGAAAGGGCGGCAAGGATGATCGAGCGCAGAATACAATGCAATGCGGAGCGGCGACTGGAAAAGCGAGAGCGGTGATGCAGTGTTGATTGTGAACAACGGCGAGGGTGATTGCTGTTTAACATTGTTATTGACGCTTTGAGGCCCATAATCACCAAAGCGGAGTCAGAGCTAGAGCTAAAGCGAGGAGGAGTTAGAGTTCCAATGTCCTCAGATCGTACTCGGCGATTATTCACCTTCCCTGAGGATTCTCTCGTCCGTAGTCCTCACCAAACTAAGCTTGCCACTCTTCGTCGCACTCAAGGAGAAGCTAGAGTCTGGCTATGGCTTCCAGTGTGCTAGTCACCAAGAGCTGAGAGCTGGCCAGGCTAAGGGGGGCGCATCGAATGGAGATTGACAAGTTGGAGGAGAACCACAGGACAACCTGATATCAAAGTTAGCGGAGAAATTTCTAGCTCTCAAGTTTCGTCTGTTGAAACCCGAAGCGAGTAGAGAGTGTGTAGTTGAAGCGCAGTGAGTATCCAGCTTACTCTAGTCTTCGATATAGCTGTGGGGCGATCTTGCAGTGCTATAGAATTTCTGTACGCTCATGCCTTACTCATCATCATGGAGCTCTCCTGGTGTCTTATGGCAACCTCATGTGCGCTAGTCTCGCTGATAGTCGTGGAGTCCTCCTGAAGCGCACCAGGCGATTTTATGCTCATATCTTCAGGCAGTATCTAGCGATCGCACACTCCTCTCCCTATTCTTCCGAGTTCAGCTGATCCTTTGCTAATTTGGTGAAGCTATGAGGGCTAACCTGCTTGGTGTATCATAGGATCATGGTCTTGCGAGGATTGCATTGCAGATGAGCAGGAGTCTCTGGCGGCTTCTACGAAACCTGCACTACTTCCTCGGAAAAGGAAGAGAGACATAAAAGAATACGAGGGGAATGGCGATGAGGGTGAGTAAATGAGATGGGGGCGGAGAAGGATCATACAGGAGCGCCAGACAGTGGTAAGGAGAAATCTCCTGTAGTCCCCTCCTTACTGTCGGGTACTGCTCCTGTTGTCTCCTTCCGACAGCCTATGAGAAGAAGTAGTAGAGCACAAACTCGACACTATAAGTATCCTAAGCTGAAAACAGCAAACAATTGGACAACGCAGATGCAAGAATAAGAGATCACCTAGCGAGCGAGGTATAATTTAGGGTTTTCCCTATTGAGAAGCCCTAACCCTTTACAGCATCTTACGACCACTTAAGACCTCTTTCCGTCTCGTCCTATACTAAACCCGTCAAAGACATAACCTTAGTAACCGCAATGATCTCATCTCAGAAGCATGATCGGCAGGAGACAGAGTCGGAGGCTAGCCATCCGCTCACTCGTACCTCGACTGAGGCAAAGGGTAAAGGGCCGGGGGAGAACCCAGAGGGGAGCCTAGGGCGACAGTAGGAGTGGTCACACCGCAATCGACAGACACCCGCTATCAATCGCTTATGTAGGCATCAAACCAGAAGACGAAAACGAACACTGTTAACGCGAGCAATCCACAAGTCACAATGATAAGATACAAGCAACCACAATCAAAAGAAAAATTAAACAACTGCTAACCAAGTCTCTACCTAGGGAGCCACCAGCCAAGACGAAAATCACACTAGTCTCCGCCTTCCTTGAGGGTTCTCTCACGCTCGAACCCCCAATCCATAGCTGTAGCCGTAACCACAGTCGCGGTAACAGAACAGAGTCGGCCCCAAAATGACAGTAGCTGGAGTTATGGGATTTCGAAAGGCACAGGGATATCACAGGGCGAGTTTGGACTTCGCGTGCGACGGACAGAAGCGGCTGTGTAGTCGGGGGTTGTAGGCATGAAGCCGTTTCGGATAGAGCTGGCGCCAGATATGTTTGGTGAGATACCGGGGATAGCTGATGTCTTCGATCCTAGATATACCTGCGCCTAGCGCAGCGTTTATGAGAGGTTGAAGGCGCATGCATGGCTATTTGGTGTTCTATTGGGAAGAGATCCAGACCGAACGAGGAAGACTTCAAATGTGTCAATTTGGTCGGCATGGACATGACCGGAAAACTCTTGGGAATAGCCAGTCGAACCGGAGGTGCGGACGCAGTCATACAACTGCATAACCACATATCCTATCCCAAACCGGCAGCTAAATCCGTAAATCCAACCTAGACTACGGGACACCAGGCAATTCGTCTCTCACAGCAATCCCCGGGAGTCCTACTCCGATCCAGGTACGCTGTCCGGTAAGCGTTACAGATATTTGAACAATAGCACTCACAGTCAACAAGATAGAATGTCGCGACCAGCATTACCTCTGCAGATCACAGTAATTGGTTCAAGCCCCCAGAATCTAGCGCTACGCTTGGATCGAACTGGGGAGAGGAGGAGATAAGCGGATATCTAAGGAAATAATATGTATAACACACTATTTTAGTCAGCGCAAATACTGTTATAGCTCCCTTTTCTACTACTGCTCCTTGTTGATATTGTTGATATCACTGTTCTTGTTCTCCGCGTCGAGGGAGAGTAAAGTGTGGGGGTGGGGGTTGAGCGATCTCTGATTCGATCAACTCTCTCATCACTCGTTTCCACGCTTGTTGTTGCCAATAGCAACAGAGTCTCTCAGTACCGTGGCAAGGCTTTCCTATCAGTAGGATACAGTGTTAGTCAGGTTTGGTGTCTATATATGATTATTTTCGCACTTTCTCCATTCTGATAGCCGTATTCATCCTTGCTCATTCCCTCTTCAATCTCGTCCAAGACTCGAACCTGTTCCCGGCGATTTACTGTTAGAGAGATAAGGCAATCCGATTATTCGGTAGGCTGGTGGTATGTTTTCTTACCTTCTCATCCATTGCCCCGTTGGTAGTTTCAAGACTCCCTCAATATGTCCCTCCTTGAATTGACCGCCCTCGATCATGAAGTCGCGACCTCACGTTTTGCAATCTTGACTAAAGCTCATAGTTAGCTAGAGATGTAGAGGATGTATTGATGCTTTGCTCCCACTACATACATTTCTATATACGCTCTGCAAGGCAGCGTCGAGAGAGAGATAGAGCCTATTACGTATCTTGGTAAAATAATCGTCATCATTTGCCCGCCATTTCATCTACTTCATCCCCTATTGTGCTGCCCCCCTTTCGGACTGGCTGCCAGGGATGCTCTCTGAGCCCCCTCTGACTAGATGCCGATGCTTTCATCGTCAGGCTGCTACCCCCCCTCCGGCGCATCTCCAGACACATCCATCTCCACTTCTTCCCGTACCACACCCCCATCTTCAACAGACTGCTCCGATGTCGGCTCCTCCGAACCTACCATCAGCATATCCACCGACGGTGTAATCTTCCTTGACACTACACGCACCCAACTAAAGCGGCTGATTGTATCCGTATTGCGCAGGTGGCGCGGTTTCCCCGTACATTGGAAGTGGGATTCGCGGTTTGTGGGTATTAACGTGATTTCCAAGATGCTACTTGAGAGTCCTAGTCTGTACGCTATCAGTCGACGAAGACGCCAGCAGGTGGTATTATGTGGAATGGCTATATCGCTGACATTTGACAGCCCATATTTAACCTCTATAGGTACTCTACATTCCTGTTACAGCGTGACTCTAATATCACAAGCTACCAGGTAGTGTGTAACAGAAACTATTGCCGTGCGGTGGAATGCGATCCCGTAGGTTGCGTTTGGATTTTGGAGATACTCCCAGAATCACTGGGGGATGACAACGTCGTCCAAGGAGATGGTGACCTCGCCATGTTCGAAAAAAAGACCCCCCTGGTTAAGATGAGACCCTGTAAATAACATACATTAGCTGGATCGTGCGAGCGCTCCTGGGGCAGTAGGAGAACGTGAGACAAACAGGCCAATTGCGGATATGCGATAGCGGCACCCAGAACCGTGTGGACGGGTGTTTACTGTGGTAGAGAATCAGAGCCGGAGCGCTGAGGACTCAGAGGTTTGGTAGGAAGTGCAACACGCCGAACCGACGCCTATACCTAGGCAAAAGTCAGCCCAGCTCTAGCATTACAAGTCTAGTAAGATTATTAACTTGAGTATCATCTTGATTCAGCGACGATGACCTTGAAAGAAAACCACTCGACTTTCTTTACCCGCAGAAGCGGCCTAGCTGAGACCCGGCCCATAGTGTGTCATGGTAGGTCGACAAGCAAGCGCACTTCGGGATTTTAGCGCAACGAAGCCATCAATACTGGCATTGATGGTCGTAGAATTGAAGATGACACGGCTCTTCGGAAGAATGAATCCATTCGCAAAAGAACAAGAGCCGCTTTGATCATGTGTCACTCTAAAAACACCTCGGGACAAGCTATGAAAAAAAGAGGGTTTTCAGGTGCGTTTTCTCAAACAATGCAATCTGCATCTATCTTACCCATACATGCACGGAGTATGCAATCACTTTCCTGGAGGAGAGTTTAGGACCTCGAGCTCCTAGGATGGAAGACGGAATTTCCCATACGAAAGATAAGAAAACACCAAGCATCTCAGCCCCGCGTTTTACACACAGCACATTGCTCCCTCTCTATTCGCAGGGTCGAGAAAGGAGAAACTCCGGTCCGTCCGCCACGACATGCGGAGTGCATGAGATTTTTGAAGGGTCCAGACCAGGACATCCTCCATCTTGGCATCAAACCCTGGCTGATGTAACTCTCCAGGTACTGCATACTTCTGTACAGGCGCGTCGGCATGGATATCCTATTCCGGAATACCCGAACGGATCACAACAGATGGATTGGGATAGGAATGGGATAGGAATGGGATCGGAAGTCCCGAGTTCAGGAAATACTGATGGGTGGAGAGATGGAGGAGGGAAAGACACTGGTACTCTATTACGTGGACGGCTAGCTAGCTAGATAGATAGGTACATGAAGGCATTATCATTTCATCGCAGTTGTTCGTTACGAGTCAAGATAGTGCTAGAAGGAACAGTTTCAAACCACCTCCGAGCTCCGGGAGCAAATCGAGTAGTTTCTGGAAAGGAGAATCCAGCGAGGGAATCGGGTCTTGTAGAACCACCTCGCTGGTCAAATATGTGGCTCGGCGATGAGATCCTCCTCCGGTTGATAGCCATTGATACGCGGATGTCCAATTGAGAAGGGTTCGCAAGCCATCGCGTTCCTCAGCCAGCCGTATGCATCTTCCCACGAATCCGTAAATTCTTCCTGTGGGGTGGGGTTAGCTAACGTGCAGATGCAAGACAAGATAGTTGCAACGTACAACTTGATATAATGACGATGGCTCTGATCGGGACGCGTCCGCAGTAGATGTTACCAGCTCCTGTGACTCTGATATATGCTGTTGCTCACTGATGTCGCGGGGCAGCAGTTCCTTCTTTGCCTCTGTGGGCTCTAGTAGTGGATGTTCCCTTGCGTCGTCTGCTGCTGTGACGCTGACGCTCTCTGGCAGATCGCATTCCGGAGGAAACAAAGATTTCCAGTTGAAGTCTGAGTTGTGTTCCAGTATCGGGTCGGAATACGGCTGCGGGGCAACATCGGGACGCGCCGCCAGGATTGTTTTGATGTAGCTCTTGCCCACCCCCGGAATCCTGAAGTCGGCCTGGATCTCCTCCGGCAGCTCGCGGACGAGCCTTTCCGTCTCGGAATTGAGGTACATGTTGAACCCCAAAGGCATCCGAATATTCTCGGCTTTCGTTAAGCCATCCATAGATATCCTCACTTCATCCAGTATCTGAGTCGGCTGCCCGACCGCCTTCGACGTGTTGTCATGACTCGCGAAGTCGTAGGTACAGTGGAGGTCATGCGCGAAGCAGTTTCTGCATCTAGGAAGCACGCCGTCGCACTGGCCAAGTTAGACGAGTTCAAAAATGAAGAAAGAGCTGCAAACCTTTCGCTTTCTCGCTTGGCAGGTATCGCAGGCGGGCGCGGAGTTTCGGCGGCTCGAAACAACCTCCATCACTATATCTAGGCGTCCGTACTACTATTACGGCTGTGCTCGAGGGAGGTTGAATTCCCGCAAGTCAGCATCGATGAAGATGGCTCATCAGCGAGAGTGTGGGGGATAGTCGCCCTTGCGCATGGCAGAGCGACACGAGATCCAGCTAATTCGGAAATCCAAGCGGGCCATTGTGTTCTTCCTGCATGTCTCGGTTGTATTCCCAGCATTTGTCGCATGTCCTTGTCACACTTCCCTTGTCGTGTATATCTGTGAACAGAGCGGTGTGCCGCGAAAATTAACCAGACTTGGTAACTTGCTTGGGGACTGCCTTATTAAGCCCGATATTCACCCATGTCTTCAACTCACTACGAGTATCCTACTAGCTTGCCTGGACATACTCCGTATTTCCTCACGTTACTCCGTACATCATGATCAACAACGCGCCAAGCAAGCTGGCAAGGATATATCAATCGAACAAGCTCGATCAAACGAGTTGCGCGAGTAAAATGGAAATGGGAAGTGCCTACGTTCGCGTATGTTTCATGCTGAATCTACCTCTAACATGTAACCGTACTGATGGCTGATAGCGATCTATTAAGACCATCGATTACCCTCGTGGATCAGATGCAGTCGACACTTCAACATAGCCATAGCGACTCTCTCACAGAGCACTGCTGCTGAAATTGTCAAAATTATTGATGCGGCCACGGTTGACCCCGCCTGCGATATTCCTGGAATTGTCTTCTATGTTGTCAATAGTGATGGCGAGGCTATCTTTTCGCACGCTTACGGTTTGCGCGACATCGATAAACCCCACGCACCGATAACACTAGATACCACATTCTAGCTTGCATCCTTGACCAAATGGTCACTGGAATTGCAGTCATGCAGCTCTATGAGCAAGGGAAGGTGGAACTGAACTCTGCTGAGGAAATCGAGAGGGAACTGCCGGGATTGGCAAAAGTAGAGGTTCTGACGGGATTCGATGATAACGGAGAACCCGCATACAAGAAACCGAAGAATAAGATGACAATGAAGATGCTTCTCACACACACATGTATGATCATACAGAGGCCGGATGGAGTGATGCTTGCTGATAAACAAAGCGGAAACAGGTGGATTCGGATATGATGGCTTTGACGATATCCTCGCCAAGTTGCAGAGATACCAAGAGGATAAGGATAAGGATAAATTTAAAGGGAAACGAAAATGGGTGGCCGATCCACTCGTCACTGAGTCAGGGGCTGATTGGAACTATGGTGTTAGTACCTCTGCCTCACAGCGTGTCGGAGTATGCTAGACTAAGACTACTTGTGATGGTTGGCGTCGATTGGGCAGGTATCTATGTTGAACGTGTCAGCAAAATGAAGCTCGATGCATACTTCAAGAAATACATTTTTGAGCCCTTGGGTCTGAAGAATATCAGTTTCTATCTGAACTCTGAGGTGCGCGACACCTGTGTCGCACTTCACGCCAGAGATCGTGAAGGGGGACTTACTTCTATCCCGCATCCTCTAGAGGCAATGCAAAAGGGACCTGAGGGCGAATTCTTTAACGCCGGAGGCAGCCTTTTTTGGAGCCCCATACCAGACTATGCGGGTAAGCCTCGCTCTTCCCCTCCAATAACTACGTGCGCACTAACGCATCCAATCTAGTCAGCAATCCTCTCAGTTCTTCTAAACGATGGCGTCTCACCGAACACCAATACCCGCATCCTCAAGACTGAAACGGTCAAATACATGTTCCAAAACCACATCTCTCACCTCCCTCCCGGTACCCTAAAACCAATAGAATATACCATGCCCGATCCGCAAGTCTCCTATCCGATACCTTCCTGTTCCATCTATCCAAAACCTCTTGGCTACGGGTTGACGTTCTTGCTCACGCCTGAAGCCATGCCGAACGAACGAGGGGAAAATACGGCCCAGCGGTATGGAATACCGAATCTTGCGTGGTGGTGTGATAGAGAGAGTGGAATCGCCGCGTGAGGATGCCCTTGCCACCTCTACCCTGGATAATAGGAAAACTGACTGGTCTGCCTTCTTTCTCTTCAACAGTGTTCTTGCGAGTCAATCCATTCCATTCTTCGGTCAGCGCACTCTTCTAGAATATGTCTCGGCCAACTTTCGCTAACCCAGTCAACAGATCCCAAGTTCATCGACCTATACCGCACCCTTGAGGCAAAGATCTATGCGGGATCGGAGAAGAATCATTAAAAAAATCCATGCGCGGTGGATAGCATTGGAATCTTCGACATTGATTCGTGCGGAGCGGTTTAATCAACATGTATTTAAAGGAATAGAGGAGTTCACGTCCTCAAAACGGTCTACCCCCCCGTCTTCTCGTATTTCGCTTTGAGGCCGCGTCGTAAAATTGGTTCCAGCAATCCCCCAACTTATGTTTAAACCTCGGCATACGAGAATATCCAGATTCTGCTTGGAGCGTCGAGTGGGGCGCGAAAGTACACCAAACACCCTTCTCATTAGCAACGCAAAGGAATGCCTTACTATGGTTATAGAGATATATTAATATGTAGCTTTTTATCGCACTAAATGTTCTTATGGTCTTTATAGGAGGTTCGAGGTAGCTGGTATTGCTAATACTAAATTTTTAGCAAAAATGCTCCTGAAAATTATCTTAAGAATTAAGAATTTAAATAGCTGGAAAATATTGTGTAAAAAGTAATGGTTGTATTAGTAGGCCTTGATGGAATGCCGAAACAAGTTTTTTTTCCAACAAATAACTAAATTAGCAATGTGATAAGTGTCGAGACGTAAAATGGGGTTTCGGCTGCGTGAGTCCGCTTCAGCAACTTGACCATGTTGATTGAGCATAAGAAAAAGTTCTTCTATGGTCAAAATATTTAGCTCACATCATCCATTCTATTGGTTTGTTGAAGGCCAGCAAACCAGAAATATAAAAAGTGGTAAATACACTCGCGTGGGAGAAAGATAAGATAAGATGGAGGGTGAGGAAATTACTCCGCATAAAAACGAGGGTTTTCGGGATTTATATTTATCAATCCTAGCAGCCAAGGATCGTTTAGGAACAACAGAAGGTGAAAAGGGGTACAAGCACAGCCGTTTGCTTTCTTTTTCATGTTTTTTTTTTTCCTTCCCGGTCGGGGCCTACGCACGGAGTACTCGTAGCAGCATAGTGCCTTGACGTGGCGTTCGTGCTCGTACTCCGTATGGTACACACTCTCTCGGTCACCAGGGGCATAACTTTAATCCATATGACGAGCGAATAGGCTATCAATAGAATGCGGATGATCTGACTTATGACTAGCGAGTTGTTATGCAAAATCGAGACTCCCCTCCCCCGGCGCTTCGTAGATCAAGCTCCAATTCGCTCGGTTCTCAACGGCCCATCCCGCCTTGTCAATGTCAAGCTTTCGTCTGCTGTCAGGGCCTCCGATCCTTCGATGTTGATAGGAAATATCGCCCTCGATGCACTGGTGGCGTCCGCGTCGAGGGGGTTATTGGCTCGGACACGCAAAGAGGCTTACTGGCTTCCGTGTACGGGAACACACCAACGAAATGTTTCAGGCTAATTAGAACTTGTGTTCCGTGGCTCGCAGTCCAACTTGCTTCCTCGTTTCCTTCACTTACACTTCAACGACGTCCATTGTGACCTCCTTTTGGCTTTGGGCTCCACTCAGCCCTACACACTCGTTATTCTATCAGGAATCCTCTCATTCGTGAGTCGGATTGCTATCCGTTCGTTACATTCCTTCGTTTCTTTCCTTTTCTTTCCTTTTCTCGGAGGAGAGTTGGTCTCGGTCGCGATGGGGGGCTTAATCATCAACTTCCTCCTGCTCTTGCTAGGCCTTCTGCCTCTCGTACACTCATTAGCTTCGACCGATACTATTAGAGATGCGGATGCTGCGCAATCGGGCTATCTGCCTAATCATAATATGGACCCGGCGATCGTTGATAGTCCGATCTTCGGTATGCTGTGGAAGATGCCTTTCAACCGGCAAGAACAGGTCTGTATTGCGTTACTGCTGACCACTGCGCCTATCGCTGCTGACTTCTACTAGTTCTACGCGAAGCCGTTGGTCTACACTCCGTCAGGTGGCAATGGCAAGCAGTTGGTATTTATCGCGTCATCTCAAAACTACATCCGTACTCTGGATGCAGTGACTGGAGTAATTATCAACACGCGTCAAGTCAAAACACCTTTCCTTCAGTCGGACATTGGCTGCACCGATATCCCAAACACGATTGGCATTACGGGAACCCCCGTCATCGATCCCTCGACAGATACTGTTTATTTCTTCGCAAAGACATACATTCCAAATTATCGGAACGCAGGAAGCACTGGATATTATAACGGCGTGTATTACTTCTACGCCGTCAATATCAACACCTTGCAAGACGTTCCCGGCTATCCAATCCTTATTGATGGGACCATTGCACAGAACGATCCACTCAAATACTTCATCGGTGGGGTCACATTGCAGAGACCGGTATGTCTTCCTTATCAGAGTCCGGTTATCCAGCGATCTAACAGGAGCCTAGGCACTAACCTTACTAAACAACGTGGTTTATGGCGCGTTTGGTGGACACTGTGACTTGTTCAATTACACCGGGATGGTCATCGGCGTTAGCACGCAGTCTCCTAAGGTTGTCTCGGCGTATGCGATGGAATCAGGTCCTTTTACGAATCATGGAGCTTATAATGTCAACGGTGGTGGAGGAGAAGCCGGGATTTGGATGAGCGGTATGGGTATTGCTAGCGATGGTAACCGGATATTTGTTGTCACAGTATGAACCCGCGCCGCTCTGAACTTCCGGCCGCCTACCTGCGATATTTAAATGCGCCAATTCATAGTAGGATCGAGCTAATTGATGTTATAGGGGAACGGCATAGGTCACCAGAACAACGGGGTTCCCGCTACTGGACGCAGCGGTCTACAGACGTTGGACGAATGCATTGTATGTTCCATATTTTGCTTTACGGATGCCTTCCATATATGCTGACAAGCCATTCGCATCAGGTAAATCTAGCTGCCGACCCCAGCACTGGCCTTTTGTCATTGGCCGATTACTTTGAGCCTTATGATTATGAGAACATGGATGCCGGCGATCGAGATCTCGGTGAGATATTAACTTTCGAAAAATAGCAATTTTTTTGATTTCACTAATTCTGGGTAGGCTCTGGTGGAATTGCCCTTTTGGACCCAAATTACTTCTTCGGCGCAGGTGTAAAGCGTCTAGGCGTGACGGTGGGCAAGAACGGGAAAATATACATCGTCAATGCTGATAATCTTGGCGGCTATCGACTTGGCGTTGGCCAGACCGACGCCGTTGTTCAGACTATCGTGACAAACCAGGCTGTATTCGGGGGTATAGGATCTTACCCGCTAGAGGTTAACACGTTTCAATATCCTATTGCTCCATCTAAATGCTGACTCTGCTATCATAGGGGGGTTACATCTACTTCACACCAGTTGGAAATACAACATCGGTCTACAAACTTGGCCACGACGGTTCTGGGGCACCAGTATTCACCTGGGTAGGTCAATCCCACGAGGCTACCGCCGGACGAGTTGGCAGTGGCATCCCCACAATCACAACCTACCAAGGGCAGGTTGGAACTGCGATAATATGGCTTGCGGTAATTGCCTCCATCGTATTTTTTGCGTCGACTAGCTAACCCCTTCCAGGATGTTGATGCTGGACTCCGCGCCTGGTATGCAGTTCCCCAAAATGGAGTTCTTAAAACTATCAACTTGCCGCAAACAAGCGGTCTCAACAAGTTCCAGCGACCTGCGTTTGGCGATGGAAGATTGTACACAACAGATTCAACAGGGGTCATCTACTGCATGGGGTCGCCGGTGGCTTTGCCGTTGAACTGCACTTCACCTGTACAGTTCGGCAATGTGGCGCTAGGATCCACGGGGAAGCAGACGATCAACTGCACAGCGAATATCCCAATAACGAAGATTGTGGGGGCAACCGTGGGTGATACACGTTTCCAAGTCAGCAATTCGTCCTTCCCAACTGGCTCGTTGGCTAAAGGACAATCGTTCTCCTTCCCGGTTACTTGGAACTTGACAAATGTGAGTGCCTTCTTCTCCTGACATAAACGATATCTGACTAGCTTCCCAGACCGTCGTCACAAATGCCCAGAATGCTAGCTTTGGCAATGTCCAACCGGGAGTGAAGAGCACCGCCCTTACGGTGTTCACCGCCAACGGTGTAACTGGCTACAATACTGAGATTCCTATCAGCTTGACGGGAACAGAAGTCAGTAACAAAGCCTACCTCGTACTCAGTCCGCCGGAGGTTGACTTTGGGGGACTTGTTCTTTTAAACAATACGTCATCTAGTGTAACATCTAGCTTTGTTATATCGAATGCTGGCCTGGCCAATATGATTATTCTAGGTTACGCTTGGACTACCTCCTTAGAGAACGAGAATGTCGCATACACAAATTCCACACCTGGTGCCAATGGGACATGTATAATGGGCGTCGGCTTTTCGTCTAACGAACTTCCGCCTCTTAATTCGACTATCGCCCCAGGCCAATCCCTTAGCGTACCGGTAACGTTCACCGCGATCAACGGAACTGGAAGGTATGGTGGATTCTTCTTTGTATGGACAAACGGCGGCAACGGAGATGTTATTCTTTCAGCCTCTGCTTCAACCGCGCCTATCGCCCAACTTACCATTAGCACTAGCGAAGGCGGTTGGTTGCCCCCGTCCGACGACTTGATGAACTTTGGAGATATCTCCGTTGGGAATTCCTCAACTCTCAAGATCAGAATCTGCAATGTGGGAGGTTCAGTATTGACGATCACGAAATCTAAGGTATTTACCATTCGACAAAACTCGACTGTTCAGCTCAGCTAACATACCATGTAGCCTCCGGGACAAGCGCAACTTACCGCAACTGCACCGGGCGTTGACCTTCACGAAGGCCAATTGATACCTGTTGGAACGTGCGCTACTGGCGGAGTGATCTTTCAGCCAACCATCAAACCTCCGAATCAACCTGCAGTGGTTATTAACGATACCTGGACACTGAATACTGACGACTTAACATTCGGAGTTCATGTTGTTGAGATAACCGGGACGATTATCGGCCGCCAACTTGGACCTCTCCTATCCGATGGAACGTCACGATATCAGTACCTTGGTTGTTATCAGGATGGGGCGAATGGTCGACTCCTATCTCAGGGGCAGAACAATGGCGCGACGAATCAGAATGGATTATGTCAGAATGAGTGCCTGAGCGGGAATTATATCTTCGCGGGAACAGGTAGAACTATTGCCGACTGCCTTCCGCATCGCCGCTGACTAGTTCTTTAGAGTTCCAAGTTGAATGTTGGTGCGGTAACAAACCTCCGCCTCAGATCTACTTTCATCCAGAGAGTGACCAAAAGTGTACCTATGCTTGTACCGGGGATGGCACACAATCGTGCGGTGGTGTGGGTACATTCATATCTATCTATTACGATGTTACCCGGTATACTCGAACATCTGCTCTGTGGGAACCAAGCGCGTTGCACTGACATTTTCTAGTTATACACCTCCGAACTCCACCAGCACTGTCACCGCTTCGGTGATTTCAACCTCCACATCGGCGATAGCCACTCCTACAGGTCCTATTGCTGTGCCAGGCAATGTCAACTTCACCCTTATTGGATGCTACAATGAACCATCCACAGGCCGGGCGCTGCCCACGCTCGCTTTAGCTAGCGATAGCATGACTGTAGAACTCTGCCTTTCAACATGTTGGAACTACCTATATGTTGGTGTAGAATATTCTAGGTATGCCTACCTAACTATGACTATAAGATATAGGTCCTAACACTGCTCATAGGGAATGTTGGTGTGGTCAAACGCTCAATGCTGGATCAACTTCTCAGCCTCAATCTCAGTGCTCCATGGCCTGCATGGGCAACAGCTCGGAATACTGCGGCAACGGCGGCTACCTCGACTTGTACATGAAGACAACTGCTGCTCCAAATACCACTATGACCAACAGTACCACGACTACTATGAGCACCACGTCAACTTCGTCTACAGCCTCAGGTGCTACATATACTGGACCACCAGTAGCGGTTTCTGGTAACAACAATTTCACACTTTTCACCGGAGCTTCTGCTGGATGTGTGCACGAACCTACAGGAGTACGAGCATTACCGAACCTCTATGCAAGTGACAGCATGACGATTGAACTCTGCCTCTCCTACGCCTGGAACTACCAATTTGCCGGCGTCGAATATAGTCGAGAGTGTTGGTACGGGAATACCCTGGATTCTGGCGCATACATATCGCCTACCCAATCCAGCTGTAACATGGCCTGTATGGGGAACTCTTCGGAGTGGTGTGGTGCGGGGAACTTGTAAGTTTAACGCTTGTATCAGAAAATGGGAGAGCGTATCTAACACATTTTAGGCTCACATTGTACCAACGGAAGCCTAGAGACTCTTCTAACTCCAGGTAAGGAGAAGGGCACTTGATATGGCAGAACAACATTGCTAATGATGCTTCCTTTAGCGTGACATCAACAACTTCGAGCTCAAGCTCAAGTTCGACCTGGAGCTCTACGTCGTCATCAACCAATTCCACGACTCCCACAACGACCTCAACATCTACCTGGAGTTCCACGACGTCATCAACCAATTCCACGACACCCACAACAACCTCAACATCTACCTGGAGTTCCACGACGTCATCAACCAATTCCACGACACCCACAACAACCTCAACATCTACCTG
>JAJDMY020000509.1:0-27054 GCA_022345705.2 Sabuloglossum arenarium | reverse complement strand
TGTAGCCGAATTCTAGGCGCCCTTTAACTGGGAAATAGGTGGCTGTGTCAAGACTTTTGGCCGGAGCCTTCGTACACCGTAATGCATTCCGAGGGTACGTTAAACTGGACGGGGTTCCTGAGATCATAAATCAAGAAATGCAAAACTTGTCGTGCAAAACAAGCGGTACTCTTTCGATTTTATTCTAATCACCAAGCGGGATTACTTGAATTTGCCTTTAAGTTGAATTCTGCACAATATTGCTGTTAGTAAGGTATTTTGGTAGGACGTTAAAGCAATAGAAAATCTAGCCCTGCAGTTTCGCTTCTACAAAGACTTCGGATTATGAGTATATTACAAGCACGTACTATGTAAAGCGAAGTGTCTCGTTGGCACCGCTAGTACGGACTCAGTACTATTCCATAACTTCAAGCCCAAGTGCTTCACTTTCGATTCGCATTTGTTTGCAGAGTACTCCGTGTTCTACTTGCGAAAGACCTATGTATGTACATACATGATACCTGCTCATAAACGTCGCAAGATTATATTTTTAGCACTGACAAGCCTCATGCCTGAGGTTCTCCAGGATCTGCCATGAACGATGCACGAGCATCGGCGTAATGCGAATCAGGAAAATCACCGAAGTACCCTGGTCCCCAAGGCTCTTCCCCTGCAGCACATCAACGCCACATCCGGTCCGGTTGGATCACACAGTGAATAGGAAAATAGTGCTTCTAGAAATGCGTAATGCCCCTCCAGACGAATAGCAGTCTGGTATCCTTTGGCCGCCCCTTCCCGTGGCAAGCTGCCTTTGTCTCTCTGCCTGCCCTGCCTCGTTAGTGACGATGATGGTGACAGGTTCCATCCCTGGTGCTGCCACTGGAAATTCCTTCAACTCAAGACGTTCTAGATGGATTTAGCAAACACCCTCTCCCATTGTGCCAGTGCAGCATCCGCTTACAATAATTCACCGCGAACCCGACTCCCTGGCGTACTCTACTTTAAACACCCTAGTTGTTTAGCATTAGCCCAATGCCGCCTCCCTTTCCCAGCACAGGAGCTAGTCCTCATCCATCTCGGAACCAGCATGCGGTAACACGCTAACTAAACCCGTAGAGCAGTGGAGCAAGCAGTGGCCGTTTGGCTTTGGTTCATTACTCTGCGATTTTCCTCATCTGTATATCCACAGTATCGGCTGGCAATTCCACTAACCCACTCACAGGAGACGGTACGACCTGTCGCCCACCCATCTCGCTCTCACTCACTCAAACTCGCTCAATCTCTTACTCAACACTCACTTGGATTGATTTCTCCTTTCCTTTCTCGTCGCTTCGCGACGCGTTCTCTTTCTCCGTTTTGCTCTCGCCTAGTCTGGAAGTCGCTCGTTACCAGAATTCTCGGCCTCTGCTTCGCAATTCAAAACATCCAAAAGGTCTTCTGTAATAGTTTCGGCTTCGCCCCTCAGTGTCGTCAAGATGTTTTTCTGGGATAAGATGCAACTGTGGGAGAAGATGTGCATGGTGAGTGACCATTGTATCGGCCTCGGGTATGTGCATTGACTTAGCTAACGTTTCCATCCATCCTCCAGGTATTGGCAATCGCTATCGTATGTCTACTCCAAGTGAGCGCAAGACACATCCGGTAAGCGTAACAGCTGACTTCTCCAAGGCCGCAACCATATTCGCCGGCTTCGGAAAGGTTGCCTGGAATCACTGGACGTTAAGAAAATACGAAGTCATAGCAGAGGCCAAGAGAGCTCACCTTCGAGAGATGCGAGAGAGCAGACGTATCATCCAACTCCAGGGCGAGTGGGTTCCGTTTGGGATTCGAGCCATAGAGGCTGGCATAGAAGTTGAAGGGGTACACATTTCAAGGCCAGCTACTCCGACTGTTGAGCATTTTCAAATTCCAGGCAATGGTAGCAATTCGCCCCGTGGGGCAAGACAAGGTTCTGGCCAGACGGCCACAGCTGGCAGGTCCGCTGGTGAAGTCGTATCGCCGAATGTCGACCATTTCAACGTCTCAGATGCTGCTCGACAGCAGGACCGGAACCCGTCTACTTCCGGGCCTCCTCATCTTTTCATGCCAAAGGCCGTGTACGGTACACCATTAGGAATTCCTGTTCAGTCGACCATTCGTACTGCCCCCAGAGAGCGGTCGTCTCATTCTCATCAATCGCCTTCATCTAACCATGGAATCGATCCACGATACATCCCTCGAAATTCGTCACACTTGAGATTCAGTAGCCAGGGTCTTGTCGCCAATCTGGAAACATTAGACCGCTTGGAGGGGCAAAAAGAGGCAGAATCACAACCGAAGGAGAATAGAAGACCACATGCTTCACCGAAACTTGGGATCAAACTCCCTTTATCTCTTTCTATCTTTGATCCCAGAAAAACTTCGCCAAATTCAACCACCATTCCTCCATCAGCGCAACTACAAAGCTCTGAATCAGTGCAAGCAGGGAAGTATGAGCAAACTTCAGCCTCCTCCTCAGAGTCAGCTTCCAGTAAACACTTGATGCACCCGAATCAACCTCCCGGAGTGCAATTCCACACCCCAGATTCTTCCTACCAGGAAGAAAATCCAATCGAGTCCCGACCATTCGTAGAGGGCAGAGATGAGCATTTGCATTCGCTCCATAACCACCGACTATCGCATGCTGCTGAAGTTGGGCAACTTCTTCCTCGAACCCGTCGTGCGATCAATGGGGATCGGACGAATATGGAACCCTCCTCAAGCGCTCCGCCCAAGTCAGGTGATGAATATTTATCTCCAGCTATAGACAATCCCTTTACTACACCAGGTATTTCCCCAATTGAAGATACAGTAAGCTCCAAAATTCTTCCTACGCGAAATTCGAACGAGGACAACTCTGGCTTCAGCCAGGACCGGTCTGCTAAGCAAGAAGAATCGGATGCATTACGCTCATCAGACTTGCCTCGGTCGAACTCGTACCAGTCTGTGATACGCAAAGTCAATTCGGGCTTCGAAATTCTACCGCCAGGAACCTTTGGAATGCCGGACGTCAAAAGCAATGGTTTTAATCATTCAGATAGGAACCACAACCTCGAAAATAGCGAACGTGGACAATGGAAACCGAGATTTGTCGAGAAGTTTCGGAGAGGAAAAATTTCGAGTTTCACTGAATCCATTTAACGTGCGAACTCTCTTTCACACCGTTAATAAGGCGTTTTCATTGATGGTGATTGGTTGGCGAGCGCCTCTTCATACGGACGGATTCTCTATTCTCCCTTCCTTCAACATTAGAACGGCGTCATGGTTTCGTAGATTTCTCGCCGTTAGATACCAAGCTAACCACTGTATTGCATTGGTTGGATAAGTTTGCTGTTTCGCTCTTTAATGATTTGACATCAATGTTGCATGTTAATTGCTTTTCCCAGTCTGGAACTGTCATGAGTGATATCCTGTTTGATAGAAACGGCATGATGGAAGGGGTGCGCTGGTGTAAACGACCATCAAAACGTTTCGACAGTACGCAAGGGGTTCATGTACTGATGTTGTCGTGTCCTATTCAATTTTACAAAAATAAAATTGAAGCATACAACAGACTATCTACAATATTATAAGTAGAACTCTTGACGATTGCCCTTTGTAAACGCCAACTGCCTGCCAATTGCTTTTTACAAACTACCCTCTTTCTCTTTGGTAGAAAAGATCTAATATATCATTGCTAGAAGAATTGAAAGAGAAATTCTGGGGAATATTTGACTACATATCAGCCTTTGGTACCACGTAGCTGTGCGCTGAGTGTTAACCTTGCTTCGATATAGATTGTATAATTAAGATAAACATACCTCCACTCATGCTGCTCATCACCATACTGCCTTCCCTCGATCCAATCCTTCATCCTCGCCGCAATCTCCCCAAATTCCTCGTTTTCTTTGAGTCCACACTCTACCAAGCGTCCCTTCCAACTTATCCTGCGTACGGGACTTACCACCGCCGCAGTCCCAGAACCGAACGCCTCCAACAGCCGTCCCTCCTCTGCTGCAGTAACCAGATCAGAGATGGTAAACTTTCGCTCTGAGATCACCCATCCCTCGGGAACCAGCTTCTCTCTCGCAAGCACTAGTATCGAGTCCCGCGTTACGCCCTCTAGGATCGTACCATCCAACGGCGCTGTGATCAGTTCCTTTTGCCCAGTCTTCTTGTCCCTGATGGCCACGAAAAAATTCATAGTCCCGACTTCCGTCACATAGCCTTCCTCGCCAAACAACCAAAGCACCTGATGGAAGCCTCGTTTAGCCGCTTCGATTTGCGGTACAATTCCAGGGGCGTAGTTTGCGCCCAGCTTCTTATCCCCGACACCGCCGGGCCACGCACGTACGGCGTGGTCGGTTGCCTCTAAAGAGACGGCCTTGAAGCCATTCGGATAATAGGGTCCCACAGGGGAAGCGATGACATAGAGGAGGGCCGAGCCTGGAGGGCCAATACCGAGGGTGCGCTGTGTGCCAATCATGGTTGGGCGGAGGTAGAGGGAGTACCCACGGGCACTTGTACCCGGGTATGCGTCAATACGTAGACATGGAAAACGCACCGAACACCTGAAATACCTACGACGGGATGAAGCGCTCTTCCAGTGCAACAAATTTGGAAATCAAATCGAGCATTGCGGTCCCCTCAAACACCGGGAGCGCAATTCTAGCAGATGACTTGCTGAGCCGTGCCATGTTCATGTCTGGACGAAACAGTCTGATTTGGCCATCCTTGTCCTTGTAGGCCTTCATTCCTTCAAAGCACTCGAATCCGTAGTGGAACACACATGTCGCCGGGTCCAGACTTAGATTTTGGTATGGCGTAATGCGTGCAGGTTGCCAGCCTTTCGACGCAGTCCATTCTAGAGAAAGCATATGATCTGCCACCGTGGTTTTAAAACAATCAGGAGGCGATATTCTCCTGAAGAGATGGTAAGGAACAGAAGGAAACAGAAAGTGCGCCACCTGTAAACGTTCTGCCAAAAATCAGCTGTTCCGGGGGCGTTAGAGTCTTCGGCGTCGTGGTCTTGGTTATAGTCAACTTGGAGGGATCAATCTCTTGCTCATTCACCCTCGATGCCGTGTCGGCCTCACTGCTATACAACCGGAAGCCTACGGGGCATCCTAGCCGCTGTAGCAGAGATCGAGCTAGAGCTACAGGCGATGAGGGTCGAGAAAGAAGTTGACGCAGCATGGCGAGAAATAAAGACCAATTGGCAGAAGCTTCACAAGCTCTTACCAGGTCGAAGGGCGGACCAATGAGGATTTGTTGCGGTGAATGGGAGGAAGCAAGAAACGTATGGAGCCGATAAAGCGCTCTGATGCATAGCAAGCATGAGCGAGATCGGCTCGAGAATTATGCACCAAGCAATGCCCCGTAGTCTAACCAGAATAAGTATGCAAGATACATACGGAGTACACAACTTGCCGTCGCCATCATCGAACACAGGGACGACGTCGGAGGAACTTCTAGAGAATTTTGCAGCCACGCCGACCAGGAAGACTGATGCCTCATGAGCTCCGCGTCCTTGTCCATACGTTTAAGTACGTTACTTGAGCCCTACCAGAAACTCAGCTAGAAATATCGAGCAAGCCAGACTCACCTCTGAGCAATGCGTCTCACGTCTGTGCTACTCTATCAGTCATAGCAGGTAGATCTCCCACCAAGATGTTCTCGTCAGCGTTGAAGTCGTTTACATCGAACATCTCGTCTAACTACACTTGGTCTTCGAATCCTTCCTTTGTGTCTGGCCCGTGGAAAATCTACGACGCAAAGAAAAAATCAACGGGGAGAGCGGTGTCAGTCTTTGTCTTTGACAAAAAGTCATTGGAACAGTCCGGTGGCTTCGGTAGATCAGGTGGTCAGTCGGTGAAGCGGGCGCATGAGGAAGTCATAGAGAGGTTAAAGAAGGAAGCAAGTTCTCTCGCTAGGTTGCGGCATCCGAGCATTTTGGAGGTGGTTGAGCAGGTTGAAGAGACTCGCAATGGAGGGCTTATGTTTGTGACGGAGCAAGTGACTATTTCACTAGCGGGATTGCTGGCGGAGAAAGATGAACAGGAGCGTGCGGGTGGTATTGGACACCGAACTAGCCGATATGTTGTTGAGGAATCAGAAGGAAGGGGAAGACGGAGACGGGAGGTGGAGATTGATGAGCTAGAAATACAGAAGGGGCTTCTACAGATAGGGAAAGGGTTGGAGTTCTTGCACGAAAGTGCAGGCCTGCTGCATGGTAATCTGACACCAGATGCAATCTATGTCAATGCTAAAGTATGTTCTCCGGTTCACTCATATTCTGGCAGATTCTTATAAGGCTTGATTTCACAGTCTGACTGGAAAATCTCCGGACTTGCATTCTCAACTCCCCCCGCAGGCTCCAATACCCCAGCATCCGTCACGCCCATATCACTTGCTGAAGTGTTGAATCATGACCCCCGACTACCCCGTTCCGTCCAACTAAACCTGGACTTCACCTCCCCTGACTTTGTACTTGACTCGAATGCAACATCAGCAGCGGACCTGTTTTCATTAGGCCTCCTTATCATCTCTCTATACAACTCGCCCCATACTTCACCATTACAGACGAACTCAAGCGCATCGACTTACCGACGAATATTCTCGTCGTCTTCTACCGTACCATCTCAGATCAACAACTTCCTCTCATCCCGGCCGCTTCCCAAGGAACTCACTTCAGTGGTTCTCCCAAAACTGATTACTAGACGCCCCGTCGACCGGTTGACCGCACGTGAGTTCCAACATTCACAATACTTCGACAACATCTTAGTCTCTACTATCCGTTTCCTTGATGCCCTACCAGCGAAGACTCCAAATGAAAAAGCCCAGTTCATGCGCGGGCTACCCCGAGTTTTGCCCCAATTCCCTAAATCAGTCCTAGACAAGAAGCTGCTTCCTGTGCTTGCGGATGAAATGAAAGATCGCGAGTTACTTGCTTTAGTCCTCCAAAACATTTTCAAGATTGTGAAGATGATGCCTTCAGGGAAGCGGGCATTCACAGAGAAAATTATACCGCCGATGAAGGATGTGTTCTTAACGGGCGGAGGAGGTTCGGGTGGGAAGAGCGCTGCCGCCGCTGAGAGGGACACTGGCAAAGAAGCAGGCTTAATGGTCGTGCTGGAAAACTTAAAAACTATATCAGACAATTGTTCCGGGAAAGATTTCAAGGATGGTATGTTTCTGCTCCCTAAATTACCCCTATTCCGTCAAAACGATAACAAACGTGATGTCAACAGATATTTTGCCAATTATTATGGTTGCGATGGAGTCACCGACCCATTATTTAGTGGATGCATCTTTGAGGTCCCTGCCAATCATAGTTGCTGTTCTTGACTATTCTACTATCAAGAACGAGTTATTTCCTGTCATTGCAAGTGTATTCAGCAAGACAAACAGCCTCGAAATTAAAGTTCGTGGGCTAGAAGCTTTCATCGTTCTTTGCGGAGGCGTTTCTGAGCAAGATAACTCGGCTGGAGGCGGGCCGGATGAGATGGCCGGTGAGACGCCTGATACTTCCAAGAAGACCTCATCAGGTGCGGTCCTCGATAAGTACACGGTTCAGGAGAAGGTTATGCCCTTACTCAAAGCTATTAAGACAAAGGAGCCTGCTGTTATGGTATTTTCACCCTTCCTATCGATAAAAGCCCCGTATGCCAGTAGCTAACATCGCATTAGATGGCTGCTCTTAATGTCTTTAGGCAAGTTGGCAATATCGTGGACACAGATTTCCTAGCGATGGAGACTTTACCAATCTTATGGAACTTCAGCCTTGGCCCGCTTCTAAACTTGCAGCAGGTGAGCCCCTTAATCATCCAGTTGCTTAATTTCGACAGCTAAACCGACCCGCCATAGTTTCGGAAATATATGGACCTGATTAAATTATTGTCAAATCGTATCGAGCAGGAGCAGACCCGGAAACTACAGGATCTGTCGACCAACTCGGTTGGAAGCTCTGCTGAGCGGTCGAATGATATCATGACCTTCGGTACTGCTAATGGAATGCAAGGAGCAGACGATGGCGAGGAAGGCGACTTTGAGCAACTCGTTCTTGGAAAGAGGAGTGGCAGCGGTTTAGGTGGCGCAAATGACATGCTTGACGGAGGCTGGGGAGACAGCGTGCCCGTAGCCAAGTCTCAAAACCAGCAACCACAGCTGAGGGCACAGGCACCTGCCTTTTCGTGGTCTACACCAAGTCCGGCGAGCCAGCCTGCAGGAATTGGCAACACAAGCTCACTGAGACAGGCAGCATTATCCAATCAGCAGGCCTCGTCTCGCAGCATCACTCCTGATCAAAAATTGAGTAGCTTTGTCGCTCCTAGCCTAACTAATGCCCCATCTAATGTGGGAGGAGCTTTAGTGCAAGGCTCGAGCGGCTTCCCTGCTCTGCAGCCACAGACACTGCAGCCTCAAAACACTACAACTCCAAACTGGTCCAGTGCGACAGCACCAACGGCAAATATGTGGTCGAGCCAGCAACGAACAGCATCCAGCCCATCTTTAGCCTCCCTTTATAATTCGATGTCAAATATCTCAGTCAGTCAGCCAGCACGGATACCAAGCCAGCCTTCTACACCAGGATTTACACTATCACCTATACCACAACAGCAACTACCTTCTAGATCAGGGAACACGTTTTCCACATGGTCACTTCCACCTCCACCCCCGCATAACCCGACGCCTGTCGCACAGCAACTCAGGTACGGAGCAGGTCTCAGTTGTGATGGTGGCGGGGGTAACCAAAGTAGCAGTGGTCCAAAATCCGGGTTGGACAAATACGAGAGTCTGCTTTAGGGCATCTAGAATTGGATCATATACCCTTGAGCAATCCTTTGGGATAAAGGAAGCAGGTCTGGGGGGGGGGGAGGCGTAGTCATAGAGGGTACCCCGACCAAACGGTTTAGGAGAAATGGGAAATTTCAATTTATTTAAAATCCTCAATCCCCAAATTTGATCAGACAGTCAACTTGCGGTAACTGAACCTGTGCTGATTCGAAAAAAAGACAGAAAAATGCAGAAGCGCATGAGAGGAACTAGCAGCACAAATCTTGTCCCCAATCCCAACCCGTAGTTCCTCCAGCACACTGCTTCCCCTCGAAAAGCCACCCACTCATGCTCGCTCATTCCATCCCATGATATCGCCAAGATCCACCGCTAACATCGTTGAATTGTCAAGGGAGGAGGTGAAACAGCCAGTCACTTCGCGCGACTTCCAAGGGGGCAGGCAAGGAGCTATTTACATGACCACACAGCCGTGCGAAGATGCCCCACCTGCAGCTAATAAGGAAAATATGAGAATTAGCTGAAATGTCGGCGAATCGCCTTAATACGTTTTGCTAAAGGAAGAAAGAAGTGAGATAAAACGTACCCTCGTCGACGAGGACGGGTCCATCATCAGCGTGTCCGCTGTTGTGCGTAGCGGAGGTAGTCGCACCACCGACAAGAGAGAGCACGAGCTTCATGAAAGCTGAGGTGATCATGGTGGGATACATGATGATTGCGACAGGTTTTTTTTTCTTTGGGTGAGTTGAAGTTAATGAGGTTGAGGCGAAAACGGAACAGGAAAAGAGCAGAAACTGAGATGGAAGATTTTTATTGAAAAGACGTACTTGAGGGTTCTACCGTGTAGATAATAATTGGTTGGTGTGTGAGAATGAGGTTTGAGGTTTGAGGTTTGGGAACTGGATTGAGTGTGCGATGTGCGAAGGGACTTGGTGTTGTAGATGTTTGTGGTTTGTGGTTGTGTTGAGCTGAATCAGCTGGGGTTGGGGCTTTGAGGTCGAGGTTTGGTGTTGGTGTTGTGGTATGTAGAAGGAAGAAGGAAAAAGAGCGAGGAAGAGGTGGAAGTAGGATACTTATACCCCCCCCCCCCTCTTCAGAATTTAGCAGGAGGAATTTGAGGATATTGGACTATATGTTGGTTTTCTCCTCATTCAGACCGCAACCAGCGACCCTATTGTTCTTTTCTCGGACAATGATAGACCAACGACGACTGGCTCTGTTCACAAATTATCCTGGAAATTGTCCTTGCCCTTAGAAGGACAACTTAAATAGACAATCCTCATTATCAAGCCTTTTTAGCTAGGAAACAAAGGGGAGTGGGGGGAGGCCTGTCTCTACGCATTGGTGTTCTTAAGGATATTCTTCAAGCGGTCCTCTATCAATGCTACGCGAAGAAAGTCTGGAGTTCACTGAGCGGGAATAAGGAATTGCACTAGGAGCTTGAAAGAGGCTGCCAAAGATTACTTGCTATTATTTCCCTTCCAGGCCGTTTTGCGAAAGCCTGATATCCCATCAACTCATCCTTCCTAGAAGTAAAGAAGGCGCCATCGTTACCGTTACATTGGTGTGAAAAAGAAAGAGATAGAGAAAGCATGGAGGAGACGGATGGGGTATCAAGACGAGAAAAAGAACACCTAGAACGCTTCGCTGATGCTTCGTCTTGTACACGATCGCTTTGTCACCTAAAACCCACAAAATATTAAACTTCGGAAGTGACAAGGGTTGCCACTGAAGAGCTAAAGAGGAGAAGAGTATCGAAAATAGGAACAAATGAATTAGGGCTGCAGTCTCAAGATCGCTCGCACTTTTTGATATCTCCTGAACCATGCTGTTGTAAATGGTTACAACAGTCAGTCAGCACTAGCCTTGTCCATTTGTTGACAATCGTTGAATATATGTATCAACTAAATCTTAGCGACTAATCTGGCCACTGTTGGAAGATGTATCGCTTGGCGTAGACGGATCGATAGCCACCTGGTTACGGATGTTCATGATCCACTCATGCTGCAGTAACTCGGCAGCCGTGCATCTCTTCGCCGGGTCTTTTATGAAGCATTTCCTCAAAAAGTCGATTCCCAAATCGCTCAGCTGGTCCCTCGTTGGTAGCTGTGGAGGGTTTCCTCCAGCGATATTCCACATGATTGCCCACTCGTTGTCAAGGTTTGCCCAAGGTCGTCGGCCCGTTGCCATCTCAAGGATCACGCACCCAAGAGACCATACATCGATTGCACCCTGCCGGCCAGGGTTCTTACCCGTAATAACCTCCGGAGACATGTACATAGGCGTGCCAGTCATAGTTTTAAGCTTACCCCCACGAGATGTGCCGCTGGGATCACAAGCGACTGTTTTGCCCTGGCGGGCGAGAATCTTGGCTGCTCCAAAGTCGACATATTTAATGACACCATTGTGATCAAGTAGAATGTCTGCAGATTTCGTTAGAGTAAAATTTGGGGGGTTTGGATATTAAGGAAAGGTGCATACTTTCGGGCTTGATGTCACGGTGCACGATGCCGCTCTCGTGGAGATATGCTAGTCCTTCAAGCATTTGCAACGCGTACACCATGATGACAGTCTCGTCCTCTATCCTTCCATGCTCAAGCAAGCCGGCCAGTGAGCCCCCTGAGCAATACTCCATAAATATATAGACTTTGTCACGATGAACCTCGATACCGTGATATTGAACAATGTTTGGATGATCTAGAACCTCCAACACACCCATTTCATCACGGATTTGCTGAGCGATCTTTGGAATGAGCTGTGGATCCTGGAGCCGGATCTCCTTGACAGCCATGAGATACCCGGAATCAAGGTTGATAGCGGCGTATACAGTCCCAAAGGTTCCACCGCCGACAAATTGGCCCTGCTGCCATCGTAGCGTCACGTTCGTAGCGGACGACGAAAGGTAAGTAAGTGAACGATCTGCTTCGTTGGAATCTTCTAAAACCCTGCCCAGTGGTCTCCTTTCTGCTTCTCTTTGCTTCCTCATCTCATCCAATTCTGCAAGCTGGGTTAACCACTGTTTCTTAACATACCTAGAAGATTCCTCATCATCCCGAAATTTGCTAACATCCACCTTGAGTTGGCCAGCCAATGCTTCAATACGCTGCTTCTCTGCCTGGGCTGCCAGAGTCGATCTCGCTCCCATGATGTCGAAATGCGATATGAGAAGTGACATACAACCAGCCACTTTCGACCGCAGCCTCGTATACTCATCATCGCTAATGGAGAGGATATTCTGTCCACGAGTCATGACCATGGCAAACTCAAGGGCGACGACAGCCCATCTGAAGGTCTGTCGATTCGTCGGTATGCAATCGTCACAGATGAAGCTAACCCAGTCAATGGCAAGGCGAGTAAGCTTAAGGTTATTCATGGCCCGACGATTATTGTCCATATATAGCAACGAACGCTGCCCAAATTCAGTTGCAAAAGCGAAGCAAATTTGGATGAGCTCTTGACACTCAAGATTCTCCGTCTGCTTCCGAATAATCTCCACACTGTCCATAATGGTGTTGGACAATTTGTAAGTAGTCTTCTTGATTCTCATCAGTTCTGTATTAACCCGTGGGAGGTTTGCTCTTTGCTCGATGAGAATGTCAAGCTGGATGCCTGTTGCCTCCCCGAAGGTGCGCCTCGCATTAGCAAGCCGCGCTTGCGAACCGTCTGCGACTAGTCGTATCCGGCCAGGCTTCACGTCGACCGGGGGCTCTCGCATATCTACATCCACTTTTCTCCCATCCCAGTAAAGACCATCCTCGGGGTGAATGATCAGAACATACGGGTTTGTAGCATCCTCGGGGGCGTCTTCCGCGTGGAAGCAAGTTCCAAGGACAGACTGGATATCTTTAGGGCGATCGAAGAGTGATGGCGAGGCGACAAGGAATACGCCGTCATGTTCAACACTGGCGGTATATACAAGAAAATGGCCAGACTCGATCAAAGCATTCACCAGCTCTTGAAACGATTCACGCTTGATATTGATGTTGTAGTCGGTGGCATTCTCAAATCGTTGACCGAGTATTCTCGAGAACCGGAACAACTTCCTCTGTCTTACACGGACCGAGTCCAAAATCTGCTTGTACCGCCTGTCCATATCGGCGGCAGACTCTTCGGGACGTCGCTGAAGCTCCTTCTCGAAGTGTCCCATCAGCCGTGACAACGACTTGGAAGTGAGCGAACTGCGTGCTATTAGACCACGCTCTGGCCCTAGAGACATATCTCATGGCACTCACCTGAATTGTTCAGCTACCTCAACATCTCCACCCTCAATGAAGCGGCCAATGGAATTCGAAAATTCCCATTCCTGTTCTAAGATTTCGGCCTCCTTAAAGGTGTTCTTGTTTCCACTCAACTTCCAGTTCAGCATCTTAAAGTAGAATTTCAAAGCATCCAAGACCACGTGGTCGAAGTCCTCATCAATGCATGGCGGCAAATCCCAGCCCGATTCTCGACGCGAGATTCGAGTATATTCTTGTTTTACTTGCACAGCGAGCTGCAAAAGGGTCTGAAACTGCGAGATGGTCTGATCGGCCATCATTGAGCCCTGTGTGGATGGATCCCTCATCTTTTTCGCGTACCTCAACCGCATACGAATAACTTCTTCAACTAAACGTGTTGGAAAGTTGATAAGGGTGAGTAGTTCTTCGATATAAGGCGGAAGGTGGCGATTAGAGAATCGTTCTGCGTTCTCGATCAATGTTTTCTTCGCCTTGTCGATCACCTTTCCGACACCGAGGAGCATGCTTCGATCACCGACCAAAGACTTTAAACCATCTTCTTTCAGAATTCGATCCAAGAATGACGACTCATCGTTGAGCCCACTTCCTGCTGGCGAGCGCGTCCTAGCTCTAGTAAAATCCAGCTCCTCGTTGCCGACCCAGCCCTGTAGGATGGCTAGCTCTGTACTGATGAGCTCGGTGGTATTATTCCAAGCAATGACTGCATCGCAGCTGGCTTTGAAAGCGATGGATGCTGTTCGAGGCTTCGCGATTTCCAACGCCATCTTGGTCGGATATAGGCTCTCGCATCTCTCAATCTTTCTCACAATATCCTTCACCTGCTCCATTGGGGGCTTCCCAACCTCCTTTTCACCTTTGATCTCAAAACCTATAATAGATTCAATGATAGGATCAAGATTTGCTCGCCCCTCTTCTACAATACGTCTGTGCGCAGCCACGGATCTTCCGCACACTTTTGATCTTACGCCGATCCAAACTTCTGTCTTGAGCGCGAGCTCTTCCCTTTGCTCGGAACCCCCGATCAACCGTTTCTTCTCTTGCTTGACAACATCCCCCGTCAAGACAGACGCCAACATCGTGTGCCACTCTAGTCGTTCTCTATTGGCCGGGATTTTCAATTCCTCGGGCGAAGGATTCATGTCATCATTCCCATAATACAGCAGCGTTTCCTGATCATAAGGGTCGTTTTTGAAATGTGCGTCGGACGATGGCGATTCGTCCTCATTCTCCGATTCAGTGCCATAGCCTAAGCTAGGAGTAGGGAAATCGCTGAAGTATTCAGGCGCAGGATCCTGTCGAAGTCTCTGCACGTATGCCTTCTCTTGTGCTCGATACTGTGCATTTGGATCCCGGCGCGAGCGGTTCGCTGACGATGATCGGTTATTGTTCGTATGTATGGATACAAACTGCGGTGGGCGTCTAGCAGGTGCGTAAGTGCCAGACGGAGTTCTTGCCGGCGCAGAAGGCCTCTGAGGACGAGCCGCTACGCCGTTAGTAGTGTGTTCCCCAGAACCTTCATATATCCCGTTGACACTCAATCCACCACCACTTCCGCCTCGAGGCCGAGATTGCGAGTTTGAATTCCATGAATTGTAGGTGGATACAGTAATTGGAGTAAGGTTATCCCTAGTCGAGACTGGCGTGAATTGCATTTCCCTTGTCGAACCTGGTGTATATTGAATGTCTCCATCACCCTCTTCATCAAAGCCTTCGGAATTCCCGAGGACGAGTTGAGAGTCGTCGGAGGATTCTGATTCTCCCGAGTCATTTGCGGTTATTCCTGCGCGCTCCTTGACCTCTGGTCCCTTACCAAAGTCCATGGCCTGGTCTATCGGAGTTCGTTCCACCCTAAAGCGCACTCCACGCGGCGGTGATGGCTCGGCACTCATCCCTGTATGATAGGATAGGACTTGCACAAACAAAACATCCAGTTGTGGTTGATATAATTTTCAGGACCACAAAGGGGCCTCTGCCGCTTCCTGAAGCAACTATTCTCAAAGAATACCCCAACGAGGCGAAGCACGGAGACTTGACGATCGAAAATCACACAGGAAAAAAAATCCTGAAGTTAGTTTGACCCAATGGTGGAACGTGAGGCTCTATGGTCTAGAGATCGCCAAGCATAGACGAATCCCCGTGACCACAGCGAGTAGTCAGCATCTCAAGTTCTGTCCAGAAAGGGGGCGATGTATATCAATTCGGCGGTGTACGTAGCACCATGCATAATAACCTGCGAACATACCCATTTAAGATGGCCCTGATTAATGTATAGAATAGTGGCTTGTTACATGACCGCAATAACGAGCACCTTCTACTTTCCTAATTGTCCACATTCCTTTTTTTGTCTTTTTATTTTTTTTCCCCTTGTCACCTCGAAAATCCCCGAGATTGTGTATAATTAGTTGTTTTAGAACATGCATCACGACCTTACCGCAGTAATTTAAGATAAATGATAGTTTAAATACCTTCAAATAGGTATCTTCTTCATCGCAAATTTCACTCTCGCTCGTACATGCCAGAACACCAGAACACCAGAACACCAGAACACCAGAACACCAGAACACCAGAACACCAGAGCAGAACACCAGAACACCAGAGCAGCAACGACACAAAGACACCGAAAGCCGGCCTCGGATCGCGGCCTTGATCAATGCGCCACAACTGCAACCTCCTCTTCTCTGCGCATCCGGCTCCGTACCTGCAAGATTCGTTGCGCCCGCCGGGATCCCAGAGCCCTGGATATGGCAATGCCCATACTCAAAAGTGCGCGTTATACTTTCTCATGCCCAATGGAAATCCCTGTGCTCTTATCAGTACCCCTGTATTTTCGGCAGCTGGGTAACGCCATTGTGTTCCCACGACTCTGTCGCGCAACTTCAGGCAACAGAATTCTTTCTCATCTTATTGGCCTGTTGACCGCCGTTATCGAATTTCTCTGTCATTTATTTTACTTCTCAACTGAGCAAGACAAACTACACCAAACATTGAGATTTCGAATATCTGAAGCTACTTGTTGCTACTTGCAATCTCGTATGACAGTTTCTTGGAGACTGGGCGGTGCCCTGGACACGCTAAATATAGTGAACAATTGACAAGATAGGCTGACCACCTTTCTTTCTCAAAGCAAGAGGTCCTACATACAACTATGTACATACAAACATACACGTCGGCTTACAGCTTCACAAGCTTCCGATGCGTCTAGCGTTCGGTGCATTGTATTCCTCCCGAGTACGAGAAAGAATAGGTACCACGAATACGTATGCTGTGCCTTTAAGAGTAACCAAGCCAGCCCACAGACTGAAGGTTGGTCCTTGCTTCAGCTATTGTCGCCGTTGATCCAGGCTCTGTGTGGAGGGAGCATGGAGTACGGGGTATGATATTATACTCTGAGCACGGACAGAATGCAATCCGTGCCAGGTGCAATTCGGTTGGAAAGAATAAAGTCTACAGTGACACCTATGTAGTCGCATGTACATACATCCGCAAGGCTTCTCTTCTTGTGTTGGTGATAGGATGTTATTATCCAACACCCTGAGCGCGGAAATAATCGGACAGGGACAGACAGGTCGCGTGCGTGTGGAGATTGACATCACTCATCCCATGCAACATCCCTACGGACTGTGTAGTAACAAAAAATACCTTCATAGCAAGAAAATTTGTGGATGGAGTATCCTAGAGTACTGGAATCTGGGCGCATAGATCTGCCAGATATCCAGATACGCATTTCCCAAGTAAGATGGTGATGGGCGATCTGGGTGAGCAGAAGAAGCTCCCTGCGCCTGTGTTTCTATAAATGGCCTCCTTCGTTCTGGTAGGTCATCTATGGGTGAGGCTTGCGAGCTGCGAGACATCCCATGCTTATGCTAGGCTTGTTCACCCCACCACCACGTTTATCAAACCCCTTCCTCGCATCACCCCCACTGGCCATTTGAAGACTGGCACGATTGCGCACTGCTAAAACGAGGTGCTGAAGCCTTGTCCATCCACACACCCCTTGCATACCTTTTCCTCTTCCGAATTCCCGTTATCCGAGCCCGAATACATATAGGTGAGTTCTGCACATTCGCCTTCTCTCGTTTACCCGTCTTGATCTTGAAGTTTCCGCCCCTCGTGGTCCTGCCAACCGACAGCTGGTATCCTAGTCGTCTGCAACTACCACAAAGTCCGGTGTACATAGTCAAACTACTTGACAACCCTTCGTTTACTTGCGCTTCCCTTTCAGATTTTCAATTTTCTCAACATCACCACTTACACACTTTCGTATAGCCTTCAAGATGTCGGAGCCATCACTCGACTTTCTACCATATGTGCCTTTGAGAAACTATACCTCCACCGATCTGACTGGAGGCGATTCTCTTCATGACGATCTTAACCTTGTTTATGAGGTGAGTTTCTAGTCTGTTTTTGTCGCTTGGTGAAGCTTGTACTAACAACTCTAACAGAGCGGTGATATTGCGTGGATGATCACGGCCACTGCGCTTGTCCTGCTCATGATTCCAGGTGTTGGGTATGGGCATTCTATCTCATTTGTGAGTCTAGAGCGCTAACGTGCGATAAAACTCAGCTTCTTTTACTCCGGACTCGCTCGAAGGAAGAGCGCATTGTCGTTGATATGGCTTTCGATCATGGCGACTGCCGTCGTCTCCTTCCAGTGGTTCTTCTGGGGTTATTCTCTGACCTTTTCCCACACTGCTGGGAGGTACATTGGAGATCTGCAGAACTTCGGCTTCATGAATACCCTCGGCGCTCCTTCGGTTGGCAGCAAGAAAATCCCGGATTTGCTATTTGCGATTTACCAGGGCATGTTCGCAGCAATCACGTAAGTTCACCTTGGTGTTATCCGCGGTGATCTTTCAGACTGACATCTCAACGACAGTGTTGCATTGGCTGTTGGAGCCGTAGCTGAGAGAGGTCGCATGCTTCCTTGTGTCATCTTCATGTTTGTCTGGTCCACCATCATATACGATCCAATTGCTTGCTGGACATGGAACAGTGCGGGTTGGTCTAATAGGATGGGAGGTCTTGACTTCGCTGGTGGCACTCCGGTCCACATCTCATCTGGTTCAGCTGCGCTGGCATACTCCATTATGCTTGGCAAGAGACGAGGACATGGTACTCATGAGCTCAACTATCGCCCACACAATGTCACTCACGTCGTCATTGGCACAGTGTTCCTGTGGGTCGGTTGGTTTGGTTTCAACGGCGGTTCTGCTCTCGGTGCTAACCTTCGTGCTGTCATGGCTTCTGTTGTCACCAATCTTGCTGCCTCGGTGGGCGGCATTACCTGGTGTGTCCTCGATTACAGACTTGAGCGCAAATGGTCGACAGTCGGTTTCTGCTCCGGCGTTGTCGCAGGACTTGTGGCCATTACTCCAGGCTCTGGTTACGTCCCTGCCTGGGCAGCTGTTGTTTATGGCGTTGTTGGCGGAGCGGCGTGCAATTACGCTACCAAGCTGAAATTTGTTCTTGGAGTTGACGATGCGTTGGATATCTTCGCTGAACATGCCATTGGCGGCCTAGTTGGAAATATCCTCACGGCTTTCTTTGCAGCGTAAGTTAAATTTCGAGGACCCTGGGTCGCATAGAACGTACTGATCGACATTCAGCGATTACATTGCTCATCTCGATGGCTATTCCACTATCCCTGGCGGGTTTCTGAACCACCACTGGGTCCAGTTGGGTTACCAGCTCGCAGACTCCGTCACCGGCTTCTCCTACTCTTTTGGAGGCACATGCATTATCCTCTTTATCATGAACTTGATTCCGGGTCTCAGCCTCCGCGCCAGCGAGGAAGCTGAAATTCTTGGTATTGACGACGCCGAGATTGGGGAGTTTGCGGTGAGTTGCCATTCACCCAGAGCGTGACTGAATCTTTAACTAATGGGACGTAGTATGACTACGTGGAGCTCACTCGCGATGTTGTTGGTGATCCAACAGAGAGCATTACCAAGTACTCTGGTGAGCATGGACCAATGGGTATCGCAGAGAAATCGTCCTCACCACTACCGGTTGATTAAGCATCGCCCGAGACCTCCGAATCACGCAACACTATGCACTCCTTATAGAACTTGTAATCCAATAGGCTCCTTCCCGAAGAAAAGTAGATCGGCCTCGAAAATTTCTTTGGTTCATTTCTCTGTGCGTATGACCAGAGACCAAATATTTCGATCTGGTCAATGAGAGAAGATGGACGTGTAGGTGGTCGAGACCTGGCTCTGTATACTAGAAGTTAATTTCGCGTTATTCCCCATGATTCCTGTGTCTGTCTGGGAAATACATACAATACCAAGCGTCTTCCAGAAGAGCGAACGGATTCTCGCACTGATTCTTGCACAGATGTAGAAATAAAGTGTCCTAGCCCACGTTGCTCCTACATTCTTCGGAAAAATTCTGGTGGGATCGACTTGTTTCATATACTCTGTTGCAAAGTGAATGTTATTTATATAACTGATTGACATGATTCGTCTATCCCCGCAAATGCAGCCACAGCCACGAGTTTGATTCAACCTCACCCCAAGCAACCACCACCACTAGATCCAATACAGTCAATACCAAACAGTCTAAGCGAAATTCATTCTCACAACCACACGATGGATAATCCGGAAGGACATCTGTCGGAGCCAGATGAGCCTCGTGCAGCCTTCCCTCAGACCCCAGAAGAGTTCGAATACGACCCTCGCGTTTCGTTCTCTAAACTAGACAATAAGTGGATCCTCGAAGCGGAGGACGGCTCTGAGTTCGAATATGACGATGCTCTGAGGAGATGGATTCCAGTGGTATGCGCCCGATCCTGCTCACCTTCCTCCTAGATTCCCTCAGTCATGCACCCTACTTGGAATCTGAGTGTCTCTGAGCCTTTCCCGAACGGCATCTAATCTTTTCACCCTCTGCCTGCGCGGGATATACAGTTGGACGAGTCATTAGCGGAGAATCAGCAGCAAGCCTATGCTGTTCCGGGCGTGGACGAGACGGCACCTGTGGAACGGAAAAAGAAGCGGAAGGTCTATGTGAACGGTGAAGATGTGAGCATAGCTCCGTAGATATTGTGGTGATAGCTCTCTGATTTCGATTCAGGAGAATGGCAGCGGTAAAGCAAAGAAGTCCAAAGGCAACGACGACGCTCCTGCGCGTAAGAATAAGGCTGTTTACATCACAAATCTTCCCCTTGATGTCACTGTGGATGAAGTTTGTTCAGTTTTCTCGAAGTGCGGAGTCATAGCAGAAGAGATTGACAGTGGCAAGCCGAGGGTTAAACTCTACACCGATGACGAGGGAGGTTTCAAAGGCGATGCTCTAGTGATCTACTTCCGAGCAGAGTCGGTTACTCTTGCGGTACAGATGTTGGACGATACCGATTTTAGGTTCAGATCATCAGGCACGTCCGGGAGGATGAGTGTTCAGGTGGCCGACTTCAAGTTCAAAAGCCAACAGGAGGCACCACCAAAGTCGTCGATGAAGGACAAAAGAAAGATAATGAGGAAGACACAAAAGCTTAACAAGTGAGGCTAGGTGTCCTGTGGTTATATTCAGTTGCTAACAGGCTCTAGCAAGCTTGCAGATTGGGATGACGATGACCCTCTGACCGCTCCTGACGCTAGCTCCAGATGGGATAAGGTTGTTATTTTGAAGCATATGTTTACTCAGCAGGAGCTGGAGGTACGATCTGAGATTATGCTGTTAAGATTTTCGTTCACAACTAACATAATCGCAGGAGGATCCCTCCGCTATATTGGATATAAAGGAGGACGTCCGAGAAGAATGCGCGAAGCTTGGAGAAGTCACCAATGTTGTTCTCTTCGACAAGGAGGTAGATGGAGTAGCTAGCGTGCGCTTTGCGGATACGGATGCAGCCAAAGCTTGCGTGCGGGTCATGGACGGCCGCTATTTCTCAGGAACCCGTGTTGAAGCTTACATAGCCGACGGCACCGAGAAGTTTAAGAAATCGAGTGAGAGAAAGGCTAGCGTTCAGGAAGAGGGTGATGAGGATAGCCAGCGACTTGACAAGTTCGGATCTTGGCTGGAGGAAGGTGCATAAACGATTCTCAAGGGGCCTTGGGCGTGTACAATATGCTAGGTGTTTATCTTACTGACTTGGTTTTTATTATGGATAACGAGATGGGAAAGGCGGCCAAACCCCTCCCGAATTCGCCTACATACTTTATCTATCGCAATGGGGAGGTTCACTTGAAATAGCGTTGCGTGTTCACTGCCAAGATGTTGGTAAGGCTACAGAGAATTGACCACATTTGAGGTTGAGACGAGACTCTTATCAAAAAAGGGGAAATTCACCTTGCTCGCAAAGCCCCACCATGTCTTACCGGATCCACAAGAAGTCAAATGCAGGCCTCACTGGCATCCTCACACAGGCGGGATTTGGCTGGACTTTCGAGAGGACAAAATAAATCCAAACCATCTCAACAGCGCGTTCCCGCCTTTACAAACAAAACACATTAACAAGCACACAGCGGCTTCAACACGCTATTACCACGTTTCCTCTCCCACCCCCCCAAAAAAACGAGAATTCCCACTTGAATATATCGCGAGATTTACATCACATCACATCAAACATCAACCCCCAAGCATTCGTCATCCAGATTTACCACACCAGACCAGCCTTTCCCCTTTTCCTTCTTTACCTCGCACCCATGGGATGGATATTCCGTGCTCTACATTTCTAGACTTGGAGATGGATATGAGTTGGGTGTTTTGGGATGTATGTCGTCGTCATCTGAAAGAAATGGAAAGAAAATGAAGAATGGAAGTGGGAATGGGGATGGGGATGGGGATGGAAAGGAAATATATATATATATATATATGCGAGTTAGTTTGGGTTTGGGTTTTCCGTGAAACACGATAATTGCTCGTTCGTTCTCGCGCTCGTGGGATGGATGTATGTATGTATGTATGTACACACATACTCGTACATACATATCCATTCCTCTTTTCCCCCACTCCTGATCCTTGAGTTCATTTTTTTTTTCTTACCCTTCGTTCCGGCGTGGGCGATTGTGTCTTTTCCTTCACATCACGGGTTCCCCTCCCTCACGGTTTTTAAAAGCCGCGTTTTTCCTTTTTTTTCTTTTCTTTGGTTGGGTTCATTCTGGGGGGGTGTGGTACTCTCTGTACTTCGCCCCGGTCTTTTTTTGTGTATCTTCTGATTATCTGATTCCGTGTATGTACATGTGTTGTAATGTTGTCATGGGACGGGAAATTCCAAATGTAATGGCAAGCCCATGAGTTCTGCTCTATAAAATCAACTAGAGAAGATAAAATCAACTAGAGAAGTCATTAATCGTTGCGATCAGTGAATCTCCTTCCAGCCTTGAACCATCTGCAGATATTCCTGTAATAGTCTCCTATCATCCCACTTTATCTCAGTCTGCTGCCATAGAAGTGCCTGACAGCCCTGTTGATTTCTTCAGCAGCTACTTCACATCACGGAGGTGTCAGTTACCATAGGAGGATCAATCAGCTTTGATGTTGGTGGGCAGACGTCAAAAGAGACTATCTGGTAGCAAATATGGTCTCTGAGGACCGAAATCCGTGATAGATGTATGCAACACAACAGAAATGAGCAAGAGAATCGACTCAATGAGTGAGATATATCGTGCGAGTGCATATAGAGTCAATCCCAGGAGTAAAATCACACTCGCGGAGCAGAAAATGCGCTCTCATCGATCGACCTGAACCATCCATGCCACTCCGCAGCAACCAGTATGTACAACTTGATCTCATTCGACCCTCACAAGACGCCACAGCCGGTGCATCCGTGCTAATTGAGCCGTTTCGAATAGCAATGCAGCCCGTTCAATCCACATCCCAATCTATCCTACTTGTCTTCTGGCTCCTTCAGAATCCCTTCCGCTTCTAACCTTCTCCTCGCCTCCTCTAATGCCCAGGTCTGTATCCTATGCTGCGCATCAGTGCGTACGTCCGATAAGGATCTACTATATGATCTGCGAATGAACACTCACGAGGTATCGGGCTTAAAGGCATATGCCACAGTCGCGAGTCCCAGACTCCCAAAGAATCCATATATGAAGATCCCCTCCCAACCCTCTTTCTTGTACTTCTCACCTGGCGGCACACCAAAGAGCCAGCCGCCGGGCGGATCGTAGGGGTCTTCATGGTGGTCGTGTGATGGCGCAGAGGAGGAGCGGGACTGCAATGACGCTGTTGAGAGGGACGGGCGTGTGACAAGCAATTGGCGTGAGCTGATCAGAGCCAATGGCGCACGCTGTATCGGGGGCCGGATGAGAGGCATTTCTGTCGTTGATGGCGTGGAGAGGGAGAGGTATGTGATCGTGGAGTTGGAAAGGCTTGAAGCCGACGGCTTCAGAGGCGTCACGTGCAAGCCAATGAGACATCAAAATCAATCACCGAACATTGAATTCGTCATCTTAGATAATGAATGAAGTCTTTCTTAGAAGGTTTCCCAGAAGCAAAGATTCAATCAGTTACTCATTTGGCTCGACTAAAAGAGACGTAGCCGTATAAACAGAAAGGCTTATCTTCATGCATCACAATATCCATCGCCGTAACTAGATTCAACTACTTATAGACAATTCATCCACACATTATGCTTCCTTGAGAAATTCCTATGCTCTCATATCCGAGAACACCTTCATGAAGCTTCAATGATCATACGACTGAAATAAACACCGACCCATATCTTTTCTATCGCGAAAGCCCACAACCAAAATCAGAAGATGCAAGGCTTAAACCGTCGCTCCCTAATGCGAATGCAATTATACACAGCCTTTGAATTTCGTATCTTCGAATCCCAGCGTTCTTAACGGCTATTACGCGACGCATGACTTCGTGATTCTCTTGTCCGTCGATCAGAACTGACACTGCCTGTAAAAACGTTAGCGGAAGGTTTTTAAATTAATCATACAGGGCTCTCAGCCATTACTTACTTTCGCTGGTGTCATACGAGCTTGCCGTGTAGGAGTAATAGCTGCTCTTTGTGTCGTCACGCCTCTTCAGTCCAAGAAGAACAGCTAATCCGGTCAATGCAGCGGCAAACCCGCCGAGAGCCCCTAACCCGCTCGGCCTATCTGCCTCGATTCGCCCTGAAGGTCGAGTTCCGAACCAGCCCCCTCCTCCGCCAGTGTGATGTTCCTCGATGATCGTCGTGTCTGTTCGCCTCCTTCTTGGGCCCAGACCAAATAGTGCCAGAAGACTATCGAAGCCTGCACGCAGGCAGCAGCAGAAGCAAATCAGAAGTAGTAGTATGATGCCTGCCAGCACACCGATCACGATTCCAGCAATCGCTCCTCCGGAAAGACCGCTACTTGTTGAAGCAGCCCCGTACACAATACCCCCTGCAGTTCCGATAGGGGTCTGGAATGGCACGGTCGCAGTAGGAGTCAGAAACGAAGTTATTGTCGTCGCGGCCCCACTTGTCGCCCTCACTGGTGCCGAGTAGGGAACGTAATAACTGCTGTAGAATGCTGAGCTGCCCCCACCGTTCGAAACGCATTGGCCTAGGACTTGGCAGTACTGCCCAGCTGCACAGCAAATGCTCCCACAAGGTGTCTCAAGGTAAGCATAATTGCAACTCGGCCCTCCCGATGAGGCAGTTGGCGCTGGTGCAGTCACGATGAAGGTGCTGTAAACAGATACGTGCGTGATTAAATTGGTCTCCACCCACGTCGACGTAAAGTATTGCCATTGGCCCAGAGCACTTGCTGATGTGTAGATCTGAGCATTCGCAGTAATGACGCCACATTGAGCCTGCCCCGCTCCGTCTGTATAGCACTGTTGGCTCGATCCGCAACAAAGCTGGCCTTGCCATCCGCAGGGATTAGGGCAGTCACGATCGACGAGGATGGCAGAGTCTTCTATGCTTTCCGATCTATACGCATCTCGACGGTGCGGTGTCGCAGATATCCGATTGGCCGATGTGAGAAGGATAATAAGGAAGGAGAGGAGTGTTGGAGGACCTTGCAAAAGTAACATTTCTGATGTTCGGTGGGACTGAGGAAGATCGATCGGCGCGGAGGCTCGACAAGAAATATCGAGCGAAAAGGCAGATCTCGAGTGGCCGGGCGGCTGTTGGTATCGCAGTATCAATCGGATTGAAGGCCAACAGATAAACTTTTCACCTAAATTGGCAGGCCTTCACCGCAACAATTGCTGACGGATCAAATGCCCAAGATGTAGCAAGAAGTTAGGAAAACGAGCGTAACTTCTGAAGAGAGTAGATTAGAATGCGGAGAATATGCTTGTATCCTCCCAGCCCTTCTCCCAACCACCTCAAGTCGAACCACCGAAGAAACGCAGGAGGCTGGCAAAGAGGATATGATGCAGACTTGGCAAGTAAAACTCGCCCAGATGGACAGGATATATGATGTGAACGATTCGAGAAATTCGAACGGTAGTCAGAATCCGGATATTCTACACAGGTTATGCGGGGATGGTAATGTTGATTTGTTTTTCCGCTTGTATTGACAACAAACAACACCTGCTACATTGTAGGGCGAGCGGGGGATTGGCTTTATAATGCCAAACGAACAGGGGTCATTTCCCACATCCTATAGCCGAAAACTAGGACGAATTATTTTACTGTGACTACTCCACGAGTAATCAACAATAAAGATTATCCAAACACCCTAGTGCTCATATTATTATATACAAGATAAATAAATACAGATAAATATCAAAATAAATCAAATCAACCATCCAGCAAACTATTACTTTCCTAGAGAACATGACCGCCGATGGTATGTAGCAAGGATCCAGTAAAGGAAAAACTAGCGACACCCGTGATGAGAATGAAAGTGAATATATCAAGGGGAGGAGACCTGTATGCTAAAATATCGTCCTGCTGCAATCGAGAACTTTGAATGTCCTAAAGAGTAAATGCGAGTAACATCAAGTGTAGATAAAATAGCTCAACGTTTCGCAAGTTTCTGCAAGTATTGGCAAAAACTTTACCCCATTCTTCTGCTTTATAATGTCGAAATTAGACCCCTGTCGGCTAGCTTTGCAAAGTTCATATCCCGCACGCCCTAGGTGGAAATTCGTCCTAGCCTCCAGGACCTCTGATGGGAGTTCCCCGATCATTTCATGGTATTTGCTAGCATATAGAGATGCTAGGAAGTCGTGAACCGTAAACGTAGGCGTGAACCTTGGTTTAGCGCTCTCCGCGAGAGCTTTACCCCATCGGAGCCAGTCATGCGCAAGGATCAGCACCAAGCGGGAGTAGAGTTCACCCTTAAGGCCTTTTTCTATCAACCCTTGCTGAAGGAAATGCCGGGCGAATGTTTTGATACAAGGGCTCTAGTTACTTTCATGGTAGAGGAGCTCCATTGCCGCTTTGGCCAAGATAGGCTCCGAGGGCGTGAAGGTACGTAAGACGCCCGTAGGCTGATTCATGGATACTATCATCCTCATGTGCGAATTGACTGCTCTTCTGACGAGAGGAAGCGTGACGGGGTTTTCCAAACAGACATCCAGGGAGAGGCGATAGGATAGTGTTGCAAGGACCTGGTCTATGTCCGTGGGTATGAACTTTCCTGACGTCCTGCCACCGACAAGCTTCGATCTGGCCACTCGCCACAATGTGTCAGGGTCTGTGTAGGCACGCCAAAGAGGTCTTCCGAATAAGGCCATGTGTTCCGGCCTCGAGAAATAGGCCATCACTAGGATTGCAAGCAGATGGCACGTTGGAGTAATCCTCACCTTCCTCCTGCTCTCGTGTCAGTCTGTCCGGCGGTAGGAGGTGTTCCACCCTTGACTCCGTGGACAGAATAAAAAACCACAAGGGATGCTCCTTCAGGATGCTGAAGATTCGATTGAAGGCAACGTATCGACCAATCTTGACTTGGTTTTGGCCTAGGGGGGTAAACAAGCTAGAGGCCTCGTCCAAAACAAAGACCAATAACGGATCAGTGTCATTCCGGCCTCCAAATTTGCCGAGGCTATCCATTAGCCGTTGCGCATCCTCCCGGAGAGGCAATGTCGGCTTCACGAACGGCGGATGGCTTTTCGCTGTTGAAGCATTTCCTCCAGTCCGAATCCAGCGCTAAATCGTGAGCGA
>JAJDMY020000508.1:0-27074 GCA_022345705.2 Sabuloglossum arenarium | reverse complement strand
TTGTTCTCGTCTTTAATAGAATCTTTCTCTCGGTGAGCTCCTCTCTTGTAGCCATTAGCTGCAGCGCGTGCCTGACGATCTTGAAGCTTAGTTTTCTTTCCGGCCATCTCACTAGTTCTAGTGTAGCATGAATCAAGTTGGAGTAGCGACCGACAAAAAGGTCCGAGGGACAGGCAACGGGGTACCGGTCTCCATTTCTAGTATTCAGAGGGGAGCGGTACAGAATTTCTTCCTCAGGATCCATTTCGGGCTCCATAGCTTCAAAAATACGGCCCTTTCCAGATCCGGGTGAGCTGGGTGAGTTGTGGGTGGGGGCTTGGTGATGTGGGTGAGCATCATCACCCAGTTTTTGGTGTCTCATCACCTGACTCACCCAGCTCACCCACTTTAAGCGGCGTTTTCCACAAAGGGCAACAACAAGGGTTGGGCAGATATTTGATACACAATTGCACCATTTGGACGATTCAGAACACCTCCTAGGAACATATCCGCCCTGCCTGCGTTCTCCAAAATTCCCCAAAGCTACTGGCAATCACCTTGCCTTGCTTGTCTTCCTTCTGCACTGGAAGTCATGACTGAGCTGCGATAGTGCGCATTGGCATGGGCAAGATGGAGTCCGAATCACAAAAGTCCATGGACTCGCGGGTGGAGCGTCTATGGCGGATACTGGATACCCGAAATGAGGGTGAGCTGGATCTTAATGGACTCAAGAAGGGACTGAAGAAGATGGATCATCGTAAGTAGAAGCCCATTCATGCCATAGACGAGCAAAGTTCTGTGTTGATTTATGGAACCCTCTAGCCCTCAAGAACGCCGATCCTCTGCTGAAGGATGTCATGCAAGCTGTAGATACCAACGGCGATGGCAGGATACAATACGAAGGCATGCGACGTTCAGTCACCTGATAGTTTGTTACTGCTGTCTCTTTTCATATATCTCTAACATTGGCCCCGCCCAGAATTCCGAACTTTCGTCGAGGCGACAGAGCAGCAACTTCTCGGCTTATTCAACAGCATAGACCGTGACCACAACGGGAGACTTGACAAAGACGAACTGCGTGCTGCCTTTGCCAAGGCTGGCTTGGTCGTCTCTAATTCGAAGCTAGACCAGTTCTTCTCGGAAATAGACACAAATCATGACGGCGAGATAAGTTTTGAAGAATGGCGGTATGTGACTTTAGTCTTGGGATTAATCAGTAGAACGCCATGTGCTAACACAATCGCCCAGCGATTTCCTCCTTTTCATCCCTCAACAGACACCCGGTCTCAAAGCTGTTCTATCCTATTTTTCGTCAACTGTCTCAATCAGCCCAGAGGGTGATGTCCAGATTAGCGACGAGAAAGCCGAGGGGCTAGGTACTCCCAATGACTTTCCTAATACTTTTTTCGGAGCCGTTACAAGCATATATGCACCTCAGAATCCGTACCAAGTCCCCAAAAGGGCATTTGCGCCTCTCTACAAAGAGGCCGCAAGATCTGTTCCCACGGCTCCAACATCGTTGCCTTGGCCTGCGGAATCGTCTCAAGCGGAATTACCTACTGAAATTTTTCTGATAACCGACGACTTTGCGGGAAATGTGGATGCGGTACTAACCACGTTTCAATCAGGCTACTTCTTAGCTGGCGGGATATCAGGTGCTGTTTCTCGGACGGCTACCGCGCCTTTCGATCGCCTAAGAGTATATCTGATTGCTCAGACGAATGTTAGTAAAGAGATTCTCGAAGCCGCCAAACAGGGCGAGGCCGTTCAGGCCGCGAAAAGTGCGACTCGTCCGCTTCTTGATGCTCTCAAGTCCATATGGAGGGCCGGAGGCGTACGAAGTCTCTTTGCTGGTACAACCTTCTACCGCTGGACTAGAAGTTGCGCTAATACAATCAGGAAATGGTCTCAATGTCCTCAAAGTCATGCCAGAATCTGCTATACGATTTGGTTCTTATGAAGTGAGTATTACTTTGAAATTCCTTCATTCCCTTCCTATACTCATTCCTGCAGGCTGCAAATCGAGCTTTTGCAAGGTTCGAAGGTCACGACAATCCTAAACAAATTAGCAATATTTCGAAGTATATTGCAGGAGGGGTCGGTGGGCTCGTGTCGCAGTTAGCAGCCCCATCTAAATAGAGTATTCTAGTTTATACTAATTAGTCATTAGATTCTCTGTATATCCAGTTGACACACTTAAATTGTATGCTACCAGACTGTGTCGCCCCTAGTATTAGTCATTACTAACCGCCTTATCAGCCGTATGCAGTGTGAGACCGTAGAAGGCGGGCTCAGGGGCAATAAACTAATCGCTGACACCGCTAAGAGAATGTGGACCAATGGCGGCGTGCGCTGTTATTACCGTGGCCTACCAATGGGCTTGGTCGGAATTTTCCCCTACTCTGCCATTGACCTTGGCACGTTCGAATATCTTAAGAGGACCATTACATCCAGAAACGCCAAAAGGCGTGGCTGGCACGAGGATGACGCTGCTCCGGGCAGCTTCATCACTGCGGGAATCGGGGCAGTCAGTGGTGCTTTAGGGGCCTCTATTATGTATCCGATAAACCTCCTGAGGACAAGGTTACAGACCCAAGGTACCGTCTTGCACCCGCCCACATACAGCGGCATCTGGGATGTGACGGAGAAGACATTGAGGCAGGAAGGATTCAGGGGACTGTTCAAAGGGTTGACCCCGAGTCTTCTAAAAGTTGTTCCGTCTGTATCGATTGTAAGCGGCTCCTCCTGAACATATTGGGAATTTCGAAGCTGATTAGATGCCACAGTCGTATGTCGTCTATGAAAACTCAAAGAAGCTTTTGGGCCTTAAATAAGGGGGCCTTACATGGACCGATTTTCTTGTCTATTGACCCCATGTTCATTGTATTTACATCCCATCTTTGTGGTGATATCAACCCATGAATTCTATACCAACCCAGGATATGGGGTTTGCTCGTTTCCCCAGATCTCATGAAGTTTATAAGTTCTCGGTTAGAAAAAGCGGAGAATATACAAGCTGGTTCTCACTGGTGTCTCTTAGCTCTCCAGATGTCCCTAGAATAAATAGCCCTTGCTCGGTCTACGACAATCTGAGTACGCTTCTATTTCCCTCTCCGCCGTCACTTGGGGGGTGGGGTCTTGTTAGCTGCATGAGGTACCGCAGGTTTATAACCCCAACAAAGGCTCGAACGCCACCAACTAGCAGAATCCCTTGCGCTCAGATGTAGAAAAGGACGAACTGGTCAGGTGTCTTCAAAATGGGCTGCATGAAGGAGGTGGGTAGAAGAGTTCAATGTAGAGAGATGAACCGCCCGAAGATGTGATACCTCACCAATGAACATCACTGTGATCTGGTTTCATCTTTTCATACCATTCCAAGTTCGAGGTTATTAAAGAACGCATGCACTAGTGTAGAATCGACATAACTTTATTCTACCTGACGAATTTGATCATGACGTTTCCGTCCTTTCTTTCCTGGCTAAAATTTAAGAGGTCGGGAGGAAAGGGTAAAGGCGAATGAAATAAAGTCTATACTCGTGACACAATCATCATGCTCAGGGCCATTCTCTACGTCCCGAACCAGAAACGTGAAGCAGCCAGTCAAAGGGTCATGACTGTGCTAGGCTGGCTAGCTTCTGATGTTCCTCTGGTGCCAGCGCACCAACGAGATCCTGGAAGCCTCCGATGTTTTTGGAAGAAATTTCGTGGAAGAATCCTGTGAGGTACGCCTGCGTCTCATCATCTCGTTGGCGGCTGAATTGATTCGATGTTCCCTCACCATAGGCCATTAGATCTAATCCCCGGACATGTTGGCAAAGATCGTCCTCATACGTTCAGAACCCAAAACAATGAAGTAGAGTTGAACTGACCTTGCTTTGTTACGGCCGACCCAAGGTCAAGCGTGTTGGGGACATCCTCCCATTCACCATCGTCGCTGCCTTCTTCTGCCAAATCTGCAGCAGCAGCAGCAGCATCCAATCCTCCGCCTTCGCCGCTCGAAAAGGATAGCTCCTGAATTAAGACCTTAATAATCTTGAGTGGTACCGGTATGATGGTGTACTGATCAGGATCTAAAGAGAGTCTTCGGTTAGCTTGCAGGTCCATTTTCATGATGATGTGTATACTAGCTTTTTCGAGCTTTAGATCTTGTCATTATCCGGTCACTTTCAGGCACTATCAAGTCGCCCTGCACTAAAATTCCTACTAAACGCGGATCTTCCAGACTGAAGAGATTCGAAAGAGCGATGACGCTAGAAGTACAAGTTGTTAGATCGGATCCGGTCAGGGCAGCAGACACTCGAGACCTACTTTTGTCTAATCTCATCATATCCAGCAAAATTGACCGAATTCTCTAGCCACTTGCCCATCACCACCTGCAGTCCATTCTCATTACCTACCTGCACTTGGGCCAAGAAATCGACAATGTCTTTTGCTCCGACTAATGATAGTCGTGCAAAGACTAAGATCAAACTCTGGATAAAGGCAGCCTCTTTGGCACTAGCTAGTCGAACTGCGACAGCCTTTAGGAGCTGCAACAGGAAAGGTCCTAGCCGTTCACTTCCCGCTTTCTCCACGAGTTCGGCAGCCAACCCTCCAACCTCAGCTGCTGCATGATCTTCTATTTTCTCTCCTAGTAGCCGATCAATTATTATCAGACAAACTTCAAGGCCTGACTTTCCATTCTCGTCATGCCACTCGAACATTTGCTTGTGGTCATGTGCTAATATATGTTTGACAGCTTCTGTACCAGGCCTGAGAAATTCGGCATCTGTTGATGAGAGCAAGAGTCGATTAAGTCTCGGTATGACAGCTGCAACGAAGCCATGAGGTAACGGCCCCGATCCACGTTCAGCAAGAATTGAAAGAAGCTCTGCGGCGAGCTATTGATACTGTGAGTAGACGACAACAATGAGATAGCGTCACCACTTACGTTTCTTAGGGCGCTCTCCCCAGTCATATCACCAACGTCGAATGCGCCGGCCAAGGAAGGCAAAACCCTCTCACATAGTCGAATATAAGCATCTCCACCAAATGTGCCAATTGAGCCAGCTACTTCTTCGAATGTCTCGTTGACCAGTGCAGTAATTTGAAAGTTATTCGCACTATGACTCGCAACAGAAAACAAAAGATTCAGAGCATCTGATCCGGGTCCAATACATATACGGGTATCAACGAGTATTGCATCGCGTAGCGTCTCCACCAGCGTTACCAGGACATCATCACTGTCTACAAGTTCTGCAAGGTCTTGTGACGCGAGGAACGCGGAAATGGCAGAAATAATAGGGGCTTGTAAAGACGACGTCACAGCCCGAGGAAGGGCCTGCAGGTATTCCTGTAATACTTTGACGCAAGAAGCTCTGACCACCTCAGACGGATCGTTCGTTATGGCATTCAAAGTTTGCTGTAAGAAGCCACCGGCCAGCTCGTGTAAGGTGGAACCGGAAGTTCTTGTAAGCAGGCCGGCAACAAGATAGCCTCGAGCTCGAAGGAAGGCGTTTTCTGATAGATTTAGTGGGATATCCTACCTCATAATCTGAGTTAGGGGCTTACCTTGATGCATAGCATATTCTATGTACTCAACATAGCTCTTTGCTAGTTCGGAATCTATAGTACGGTTCACGTCCATAAAATCATTAAGAACCTGATTCAAAATATATAAAGCGGATTCCTTCGGTTTCCAGCTGCAATATCAACGTCAGCGCACAAGCATGAACAATAGTAAAAGCATCACAAACCTCTGATCTGTGGCAAAAACCGTCTTTGTGTATGAGAACAAGCCTTCAGTGGTCAGTTTGCTTAACCATTCTGCCAGTTTGATGACCAAGTCTCCACACGCTGTCCGCGGGGTATAATTTGCCGTTACGCTAGTTTCTTCTGATAAGAAGATGTTAACATCGATATCCCACAGACCCTCCTCTTCCGTGGTGATCTGTGCATAAGCCACTGCAAGCTTCATCATCTCTGTTACCCAATTGTCTACTTGCTCTCCTTTCGCGTTGATCTGAGTATGCTGGATCTGGCTTTCAAGTTCTTTCCGCACCGGAGGAGCACGTAGACATGACTGCATAAAATCCAACTCTTCAAGTACTAAAAAGTCAAGGGTGTAGGGAAGGCCGTCTGCATCTTCTAGGCGACCTTGTCGTTCATCGTTAACATACATGGCCTGGTACGGCGCTTGCAGAGCAGAAAGCTCCTGCCAGGTTGCTGTAAATAGTGTCGGACTCTGTGGCGAGAGTAGAGTTGGGAACACGCTTCTGATTTTCATCAATGTCTAAAGAAATAACTAATCAGTAAAGGATCCCGTTTGAATGGAGTACGAAATAATCGAGCACGGAAAAAAACCCAAACCTCACCTTCACAACCTGGAGTTTCAGTGCAATAAGCCCTCTCCATTGTTCCTCAGGGCCACCCTCAGCAGCCTCCTCCTCCTCTCTTGGAGGCTCTGAGAGTGGTTTCCTCATCATCTCGACAAAAAAGGGTGACCATGCACTTAGTGTTTCATCCGCAAAAGCCTTTACCGCTTCCTTATGGTCCTCCTGCACGATGTCTAACGTGTCGATCGTGGCTCGGAAGACAGATACAGCCAGCGCTCGCAGAGTAGGTTTTCTTGAGTCATTCACCGCAACATCGAAGACCACTTTGACCAGATCTCTCGCGGCCTTAAAGAATTGCTCTTCACTCAACCCATCCTCTACCATATCTCCTAGGACTTTCAAAGCTCCATGAATCTGCGCATCCGTGCCTGTCGGTATGAGCTGAAGTAAAGTTGGAAGCAACGAAGGCCATTGGTCCGGAAAATCGGTGCTTGCAATCTTGCTCACGACATAGCTTGCTGCGCTCTTGACTTTTCTATCATGCTCCCCACTTATGACCAGCTCCAGCAACGCCAGTCGTAGCTGATCCTTGGTTGACGGATTAACGAGCTCCTGGCCTTGGAATTCCTCGAATGAAGGAGACCATGCTGACAATACGAAGGTTTTGAGGACCAGAAGGGCGGATTGCCGAATATTGAGAGGCACTGAAGTATGTGACGCGATGGAGACGAGGGAAATCGGAAACGCTATTCCGTTTCACTGTTAGCTGATATCTGCTCTCTTTCTCTGTTCTTTGGCGAGTCAATAGTCATCTGTCCTTCATATATAGATCGCCAATGCGCCTTTCTCTAGCTACCAGCGATGTCATTGACATGGGGTCACAAAGTGTAGATTCTAACTAGACGACACCCACGAAACGCTAACGAGGGCTATAGATTCTAGTCAAGTACACACAAACCTTCAATAGGATACAGTTGTTGCAACTGACTCTCTGCATGTTTTCGCGGGCCTTCCGCCGACGACTGCGTCTCCGCGAGAAGGTTTACGAGTCTGCATGCCAGACGTTGACGTTAGCCCATACGAACAAGTTTTTGGGGGGATTTCCACAATGCTCACTGTTGCTCCATGACTGTTCCCGAGGGACAGTGGGCGTTTGTTAGTTTGTGATTGGAGGCCCAGAACAGCAGTGACAAGTTTCAAGCTGTCCAGCTTGCACGTGACCTCAAGGGTGGCGTAAGATGGAATATTCGCGAGTCAAAGTTACTCACGAGCAAAGTGCAATCCTTGCGCGGGAACTCTGAAACCTCGAAAATTCTAGAAAAGGGAACCAAAATAGTTACCAATTTCCAGAGTTCTTTTTGCTGTATTGTACGGAGTATTTGCTTTGGATACTTAGTCGGCCAAAACCCTTTTGTTGAATTCGACCAATAGAAAATTCGCAGCGGTTGTGTTATTGCTCGGAACAAGCCGACATGCAAGATCGAGCACGCGCCTTGTCACGTGCTTACCCGAGATGTCGCTTGGTCACGTGCACCCTATTCAGAGTCAATAAGCGCGACACCTCCAACGCAGCTCCCCCTCCACCCAACCGTCAACCACCGCAACGAATTCAATGTCCAGCAAGACAACGACACGCTCGAGCCAGCCGAGCTCCTCTCGCCCCACCCTCAGTGGGAAGGGATTGAGAACTGGCACTGGAGGAAAGGGGTTGGGCAAAGGCCTGGGCAAGGGTGTCGCGCAACGCCGCCATAGGTAGGTTGGTTCTTGGATCCGATTTAGTACGGCGTAATTGCCGAGTAACACCCTCCTATAGGAAGCTTGTAAAGGATACAATCCGAGGCATTAGTAAGTTATCTAAACTCTACTCAGCTCGGACGATATGCTGATGTTCCTGTAGCTAAGGGTGACATCCGGTAAGATGAGCTCGTCGCCGGCCATAATACACGAAAATGATGTGAAAATACTAACATCCGCTCAGTCGCCTTGCTCGCCGTGGTGGAGTTAAACGCATTTCTGCCCCGATCTACGAAGACCTACGTTATGCTTTGACCCAACATCTTCGAGAGGTAAGCTCTACAATGGCAATGGCGCCCAGAAACACTCGACTCTAACAATTGTGCTTTCCTTTAGATCTTGAAGGATTGCGCAATCTTCCTAGACCACAGTAATCGCAAGACGATTACTGTCACAGATGTGAGTACCATATGCCTTTGATGAACACAAGTATCTCTACTAACCCTTCACAGGTTATCTTCGCACTCAAACGCGTAAGTTGTTACTGTTCAGTCCAAGTTCCAGTATATCCTGCTAACATAACATCCCGAATGCTTTCAGCGTGGGCGTCCTTTGTATGGTATGTTATGACCTAACTATATTTAAACGGAGCTTAAACAAAGGATCACGGAGCTGATTTTCGCAGGATTTGACAAGGACACCTATACCGAGAAGCGCAAGCGCCGTTAGGGCCAGATAACGCTTTCACATCCTTGACTCCGTCCGGGAGGTTTCTTACTTTGTCGCTTTTTTCTCTAAGTGCAAGATTTACGTTCGGCGAAGGATCTGGGTTCGGGTTCACAGGAACTGGGTTCATAGGAACAGGCCTTAAGGGATAATGAGGGGTTAAATGAAAGAAATATATTCAGTTTCCCTCCTCGACGATTCTAGCTACAATTACCTGGTTTCCATTTGCTGTCTCCATGATCTGATCAGTGCAGATTATGTATTTATGCTCATGGTAAGGTATCCGCAAAGTCCACAACCTCATCCAATTGCTCTCTGTCGCCAACTACTCACCATGGCTCTAATGAGATTTATAGTAACCTCCTGCCCACGGCGCAGGGTCTCGCCCTCTGGATCATCATCCTGAGGAACATGCAGAAAAAGCACCGGTCGCTCGCCATCGTCGTTCTTGCCACTCTTCTCCCAGAAATATGCCAGCGACGAGTAATAAATGAAGTCGCACAAGTAGCGTCCTGCGTCGTCTGATGGGTGGACATCAACGTCCTACAGAAAAAGATTCCATCAGTTCCGAAAAAGGCCAAGTCAGAGGACACCCAATGACTCACAGGATTTAACGTCTTCCACCTCCTCCACACCTCGTCCACGTCCACCGAACTCTCTAGCACCTCCGGCCACCCCTCTCCAAACCCATCTCCCCCATCCAGCACCTCCCCATCCACATCCCACATGTCATACCCCTTCCTATGCCCTAGTCTCTCAATCGCATAATACTTCCTCCTCGGCGCCAATCCCACATGAATCACAAAATCAACATCCGGGTGTTGCGCGTATAGTCTAGGTATTAATTCACGCACGCTGTTGTAGGATACACGGACGGGTTCGGGGTGCGTGAGGATGCGGATGGTGGGGGTGTTGGGGTTGGGGTTGTAGGTGGGATCGAGAGGGATGCTGTGAGGGAGGGAGGACACGATGGTCCAGGAGGGGTTTGTGGTGACGTTGCGGAAGGGCTTTTTTTTGCGTTATGAGTCTCGTGTTAGCATTGTGGGTTTTAGAAGCTGCGGCGCAATCTTTAGTATTTACTCCAAAACCTGTCAGAAGGACACTGGTGGTTTGTTTTCCCGTTTCCTTGTCTGTTTCATTGTCTGGTTTGGTGGCTGATGACGACATGGCTGCTGGAATAAAAATCCGATTGATATTCAGAGGGCTTTGCTCGTATGTAGGCAGATTGACGAAAAGAATCACATCTTGAGTCTTAAGAAACTGAGAGATCTTCCTGTGCCTTATTCAGCTTGTTGCGCTTATCACAGCATGGTTTACTGTCCACCTGATCAGCCATCATACATGATGACTTGAGTTATGAGTAATTTTCACCGCCTTCCTGGAAAAATATATGGTCCATATGGCAGATAGAATACCAACTTTACACACAATTATTTGTCTTGTTTCTCAGCTGGCGCCTTTGAGTTACCTAATGCTACGAATTGGTAATCGGCATCGTATTCGTATTATTCTGCACTTGGGTTCTGAGAAAGATCAGGAACCCATATAGCTTTTGATATGCGCTTACTCGCATCCTGAAACTGCTCTCCATACATATTATCCCGAAAGAAGGGCTATATCAGACTTTATTAGCGAGACCGAAACGCCTTCTCCGGCCTCAGCATGTCCATCTAGAGAGATATTTCTGTCCTAGTACAATAGCTCAATAGTGCTTTTGGTGGCAGAAACGGAAAGATCGGTGAAAAGATTGTCTTCAAGCCAACTTTCCTAGTATGCCAGGGTGACCGGAGCTTAATCCACCACAAACTGCAATCGCTTGGCCATTGACATAGCTCGCCTCATCACTGCCCAAGAACAGTGCCATGCGTGCCACTTCGTCGGGCTGTGCGCTGCGTTTTGTAGGATTACACTGGCCGATCTTGTGTGCGGTGCCTCGGGCACGCGCGGATTCAAAAATGGATGCCGTCATGCTAGTCTCGATGAGACCAGGGCAGATGGCGTTGCAGCGAATGTTCGATCCAGCAAGCTGCCATGCGCAGGTTTGCATTATGGAAACCACCGCTGCTTTGGATGCGGAGTAGTCGGCTTTTTTTTGACAATTTTGTTAGATTAGTTTGGGGGAAGGGGTAGGTGGAACCATAGAGTGATGAAGATACTTACTGGTACCAGCGTTGGATCGGATACCGGCCACGGAAGCGGTTGCTATAATCGATCCCCCAGACATGGGTTTATCTTCACCTGTTTTCATCATTGCGGGAGCAGCATATTTTGCGGCTAGGAAGACGCTATAGACCCATGAGATTTTGTCTTCCAAGTATACACAAAAACTGCATGTGGGGTATTTGTATAGAGCCTCAGATTGCCCATACCTTAAGGCATTAATCTTCATTGTATGCATGAAGTCTTCATCATTAACCTTTGTAAATATTACATTCTTCCCAACAGTCGCAGCATTTGCAAAAAAGATATCCAGTCTTCCATATTTCTCTATGGCTTCATCCACCACCCCCTTCACCGCAGCGTCGTCCGATGCATCAAATTTCCGCGGATGTATATCGACTAAGGGGTAAAGCGACTTGAGCTCTCGCTCATGCATGGCAAAGTGACTGTCATTGTAGTCGCAAATAAAGACCGCCCTGGCGCCATTGTGGGCGAATTGATGGACGGAGGCACGTCCAATGCCATGCGAAGAGTTGGCCCCTAGCGTTTTAAGTTACTCGTACGCATGTGGCATGTACTCTGGAAAAAGAGCTGGTCTACCAGTTACAATTACCACCTTCCCCTTGACTCTCCTAGAAATAAACGCCTTAGCAAAGATTCTCTCTACACGAAGATCATGCAATCGTCTTACGGTCCCACAGAGTCCTGTGCAACCTCTCGGATTTTGGGTAAGCCTCCGGATGATGCAGTGTCGTTTGGAGACTTTAGATGCTGGCTGACCAGCTCCAGACGCCGTTTTGGCACAGAACTCATCGTGGACAAGTTTGTTGCTGTTGCTGTTGCTGTTGCTGCAATAAACTGTCCCCTTGCCGATGGTTCAAAACTGAAATTCAAGTTCTCAGTACTTAGTAGATTGGTGGAATTTGATCTCCTGTAGTCTAGCTTAGATATATAAGAAATAGCGGGGAGTTTCAGAGCGAGCTGAGGTAAGTAAGGTGCTGAGTAAGTAAGTCAGCAGGGATTGGTTAGACCGCACTTCTGTTGTGCTACAGGGTAGTTAATATATGACGGAATGGGTACAAGTACGGTGGTGGATCGCTGCTGATGATCCTCTCAATTGGGAACACACGATGAGGATATCATGAGCGTATTCGTGTTTGTTGTTGCGTATAATGTTGTGTGCATGAATGCTGGTGGGATGAGCGCTCCCTTGCCCTATCGCTTATGACGATATCTGCGACTCACACGATACATACCAACCAAAGATGCAGGTGCTGTCCTCATCGAAAACTCGCGTCACGCGTACAGCCACGCAAAAGGAATCCATCGGGCCTCTCTTCTCTACGTGTCAGTCAACAGACATTTTCTACCCACTCTGTCTCTCTACCTTCTAACACTTCACTACTCTTCCACTCCACTCTGCTTTACCATAACTTCTACGTTGCTGTCTACTCATGCTATCATCGACTGAGCAAATATGGAGGCAACTAGTGGTGGACATCTCGAGAGAAGGACTTCTCAGGGTTCAGCGCGATCTGGACATTCCGGCACGGTACGCAAATCTAGGAGGCTCAATACAAACTCGTCCATAACGTCTACTGCAACAACACCGTCAGACAAGTCCTTAACTTCGTTCCCCTCTCTTTCGCCCTCATCTTCTCCAACTGCCTCGCGCCATGACGCACTGAATAACGTTCTATCTTCTCATCATTCTGCACTGCGAAGAACGCCCTCTCCGTCATCTATTGTTGACAGTCTCACAGCGTCGTCACCGTCACTGAGGGTACGGGCTTCACTATTCGATGATGCGCCTATGAGCAGCCACCACGTTCCTGGAGCAATCCACCATACCAGCGACGAGCATATTGAGCGCCTGTTGGCTCGTACTGGCGCTGTCACGTTGGTACGCCAACTTGCAGAAGATTTAGCCCAGCGGGATTCTCAGATGGCTGCACTTCGGCGCAGAGCAGAGGAGCGTGAGAGGATGCTAAAGAAGATGTTATTGGATTGTCAAGTGTCGAATCTTGACATCGAGACTCGCCTCCGGAGCCTTGAAACCTCGGGATCTGGGGTAGATGTCATGAAGGATTCCTCAATGGGCATTGGAAAAACGAACGAGGGAGCGGACGCCATGAAGAGTGCGGAGAACAATATAAATCAGATGGTAAATCAGGCGATGAGAGATACGGTCGGATCAGAAGGCGAAAGTGGGGATGATGGCTATCTGGGGTTAGGTTCTGTTCATGAACAAGATCGAAATGCTACTATCAGGCCTGGTAGGAACTTCTCATCTTTGGATGACGAAGCAAGGTCTACCGAATCCAATGGAACCTCTGATAGAAAATGGAAAGGGACTATGAGGGGTTGGAGAGTGTACCTGTGGGGCAGAGGAGCAGCACGGAGTATAAGCGAGGGTAGCAATGCTGCAAGTGACACAAACGACGAGTCCGAAGCGGTTCAGAGATCAAGGGCTGTCAGTGGGCCTGGACCTCAGAGAAAAGCATTACAGAACGACCTATTCCAACCGCCGGAATATGCATCAAATGGGAACGGCAGTCGACCTACAGGTCTTGCATTACTCCAGGATGGTGACAACTCAGATACTCGTTCGCAGGGGTCTTCGGCTTCAGTAGCATCGTGGGCATTGAAATTGGTTGCAGGAACATCACAGATCAATCGCGATGGGGAAAGCCAGAGGAGCTCAAGAGGATGGACCACAACTATCGGAAACGGAGCGCCTAACGATCCGGAGACATTGTCTTTAGCGTCTACTAAGACATCCAAGTCAATCATGGCAGGTACAACCAAGTTGAGTAACGACCCCATCCCTGGTCAGGGAGCTCGTCGCTCTGCTGCATCGATGAGTATGGGCTCTTCGCAGAACACGGTGCGCAGGATGAATAGTACTGGACCCGTTGAGATGGACACTATCCTACCTCATGATTCTCGACCGCCCACATTGTTGCAGACATACACCGATTATCATCCAACGGATCTCCTCACTGATCGCTTTGGGTTCATCTACGACCAGCGAAGGAGAAGACAACAGAAAGAAGCTTCAGATCGTGCGCAAATCATCAAGCATGGAAGTGACAAGACAGAGATGTTGGGTGGGGGCATGGAAGGAACTGACATTTCAAGCGATGGCGAGGAAGGATATCCACTATCTCTGCAAGAACCTGCATCGAGACCTGAAACTCCAATGTCTACCGGAGAACAAGGCCCTAAAACTGCGAAAAGATGGCAAGACTTCCTGAAGATTGCTACTTCCTCCACAGAACTGCTTTCGCATACGCCTTCTCCTGGCCCCATTTTAACTCTGGATCAGGATAGCGATGGAGTTCCGAAGCCTTCGATCACGATAGTATCGCGTGGCTCGCTTCCTTCTGCCAGCACTAATCCTCAGCCCATGGCATCGACAATCGTCTCTGACAATGCTACACTTGCGAAGCCCTCGCTTTCAGGGTCAGCAACTCCAGCAGGTATGGTCAAGGATCAGAATGAACCGATAAGGCTCCTGCTTGAGCAACTCACTGAGGTTCATGACTCCCTTCAACGTGACAAGACGGTCAAATGGAATGAGTTCCTACGTAAAGTCCGTGCTGAGCGTCGCAGAGAACGTGAGGCAGCAGCAGCAACAAGTGAAGGTCGACCAGGGCTAACGTCCATGCCGGAAGTCTCTCTTGCTGACGGCGAGATAATTGGCGTCGCCGGATTAGGTAACAAAGGCAAAGTCGGAAGAGCGAAGTGGAATGAATTCAAGCAGCTCGTTCTGAGCGGCATACCCGTTGTGCATAGAGCAAAGGTTTGGGCAGAATGTAGTGGAGCGTCAGCCCTTCGGGTGCCAGGATATTATGACGACCTTGTCAGCAACGGCGCTGAAGATCCATCAGTGGTGTCTCAGATCGCAATGGATATCAACCGAACACTGACAGACAACATCTTCTTCCGCAAAGGCCCCGGTGTTGCGAAGCTGGAAGAGGTCCTACTGGCTTATTCACGCCGTAGTCCGGAGATCGGATACTGCCAGGGGATGAATCTGATCGCAGCATCTCTTCTTCTGATCATGCCAACAGCTGAGGACGCGTTCTGGGTTATGACAAGCATGATTGAGAATATCCTTCCGCCAAACTACTATGACCACTCATTGCGTGGTAGCCGTGCAGATCAGCAGGTTCTTCGCCAGTATGTCGCTGAGATCCTGCCCAAACTTTCGGCTCACCTTGACGACCTTGGAATCGAGCTCGAGGCGCTCACTTTTCAATGGTTTCTTTCCGTCTTCACGGACTGCCTGTCAGCTGAGGCGCTGTTTCGTGTCTGGGACGTGGTGCTCTGCACGAACGATGGATCCACATTTCTGTTCCAGCTTGCACTGGCGCTGCTGAAGTTGAACGAAAGGCAGTTGCTCAAGTGTAGCACTCCAGCCAGCGTCTATAGTTACATAAACCATCATATGACCAATCATGCTATCAGCATTGATGGGTTGATCCAGGCGAGTGAGGCATTGAAGAAGGTTGTCCGAAGAGAGGTGGTCGAGGAGAGAAGACAAAAAGCAGCGGAGAAGGAGATGGAAGCTGTGAGGGAGAGAAATGAGAGGATGGCTTCCGGGAAGGATGAGAGGAACAAACGCCAGGCTGAGCGGAGGGTAGAGGACATGGGCAACGGAGATGGCGACAAGCACGGTACAACTACAAATGGGAGCACCTCAGGTGAGCTAGAGCTGCAGCCGCCTATCCCAACCGACGAGGAAAAGGTAGTCGGAAGTGCAGAGGAGGACATCGCCGCATAGGTGGAAATCACACATCCACACGTCAACACCGTGCTTCCCTTTGTACTTCAGCGGGTTTCATGGAGCATTTACAAGCAAGCACTTTTTTCCATCCAGCCAAAGAGAGAAAAGAAAAGAAGAATAATCCAAACATGCATCGGCCATAACCTAGATGATTCCCTTTATTTTGTGAAGAAAAGAAGAAATTGAGTTATTTTTTTGCGTCAAGTGCGAAGAGATACCACGAAGTTTTCCCTTGGCTTGGCCTTTCTTCAGGAAAGAAGAGGAAGAGAGAGAGAAAAGACAAGACCGTTAGATATCCATCCGTCTGGTCCACTCTACATACATATATGCATATAAAGTCTTAGTCTTTTTTATTTTTATTTTTATATTTTTTTAAACAAATAAAAATAAATAAAAAAAGGTAAAAAAAAGATAAAAAGATAAAAAAAAAGATATATTTATATTTATATAATCATCGTCATCTTCTTTTGAGGGAGGTGTTGTGTGTGTTGTGTCTGTTTTTTTATATTTTTATTTTAATTTTTTTATGTGAAGAAGGAATCGGTGGTTCATGGTCGCCGATTTCATCGCTTTCGTCCGTCGTCCGTCTTTCTTTGCTTCAACGAGCAAGGTCCGGGATGGTGGGAGTAGCTGGGATCCTTGAGGCGGGCGGGACGATGCATAGACGTCCGTAGTACTTTGTACATACATACATACATGCATAATATAACATGTATTTGCAGATGAGCCTTTAGGCAAAGTCAGTTTTACCAGGACATGCTTTCTTCCTCCCTTGTGTTTGCTGTGGAGTGGTGAAGGTCATGTCAAGCCCTCAACCCCCTTCTTGCTGATGTAAGGAAGGACGCGCTCGGTTCCTGGGGTATCGCGCCCGGATCACCTTCCTAGCAGGTCCGGAGTGCCTTCCGGTGCGATCGCGATTGTGCGGTTGTAACTCCGTCGAGGGATGTTTTCCCCCTTCTGCCAAGAACACCCTTTTCTATTTTATTTTTTGTTTTCTTTTGCGGGAGAGAAGGAGGTGGCGGGGAGACGGTTCGAACGAGACAAACGGTGATCGGGTTGGTGGTCACTATCACATCACGTCAACAAACGCGGTATGCCGTTGTTGATCTCTCTTTTAATTTGTGCGGGTGCAGATTGAAGCTTTGTTTTGATCAATTGAGATTTTTTTTTTTTTTTTTGTTGATGGGGATTTGGAGGATTGTTGGCTGTAGGCGTGTCTTGCGCAGTATGTAGGTTATTCGGAATGGCGAGGCGCGAAGGATCTGTGCAGATTGCAGATGATTATGGATTGAGTGCGTTGGTTAGGGAGGGAGAGGAAATCGTCTCCCGCTCAGGCGTTCGGATGGATCCAGTAACGGGGATCTGGGACGGGGATGCGCCGCCAGGCTGCGCTAGCATAGTTCGTCGCTCGTTACTTCGCGATTCATTCCCACGCGTACAGTGCATCTTGTATTCAGTCAAATCCTCTTCTGCCTCTCTTCCCGGCCCGGTTTGACTTTGCTTCTGGCGATGCTTCTATGCAGCTGCGCGGGCCAATCAGGCGTGCAATTCGAGTGGAAAGCGTCCGATCCTTTTCCTCTTTTCCTCCAGTCTTCGGCTGTCGCATGCTGACTGGAAGTAGAGGTAGGTGGTGGGGTGCTCTATTCTGTGCACTCTATTCCGTCGAAGAGAGTGGAGATACTCCGACCGCGTAGGTGTTGAAGATCAAAAGGGCAGGTCGTCGAGCAGAACGGGCGCTCAGGGGTGCGCCCCGTTCATTACTCCGTAATCCTTCCCCCACACCAGTCCCGCACCAACCGCGAATCTCCCTTCACAGTCTTTTGCAGGTTGCGCAAATGCTCGTGCCCTTTGCCCTTTGCAAGAGCATGAAACCGAGCTTCTTCTGCATCATGTCGGAACGAACATCTCCGACATTTCCGTATATCAGCATGCACTCGTAGGATCGTTAATCGTAGCGACGCGGATGGGGAAAAGGAAAAAAGGACGAGAGCGGATTGGGTTCAGCGTCAAACGAAGGTTTCTGGGCCTTTCTTAGCTTCCGCTCAGAGGACTTGCTGCGCTTGCTGTGCACCTGCAGCAGGCCGGCTCATTCAGGGACATTTTGGCCGCACAGGCTATCCCCTTCTCGGCCGCTCCCTGCCACTCACTGAGCGAAACCCGCCCTTTTAACATCGCAGGCCACAATCAATACCACCAATCTACATCTCTGATACTCCATCCACATATCGCTAGCTGAGAGGCAAGCAGGCCTACAGCTGGTGCAGTTGCTGCGAAAGACGCGCGACACCGCATCACCTATTGCTTGCTTTGACGTGGCAGCCAGCAGTGGCCTTTTCATCTTACTCATAATTCTCGTAGGGCTCGCTTGTGCTGAAAAGCGCGCTATTTCACCACGGCAACCGACAATTTTCTCGACAACCTCGCGTTTGCATGTCAGTCCGCAGAACTTCTTCCAACCACACGTTACATCTATCATAAACCTCCTCGACGCGAAGTCGAATAGCATAATTTCTGCTGCACCTTGGCCTCTGAACAATCACGAGAGACCTCCATAGTTTTGACCGCTCCAAAGGAATACAGAGAGCCATGGCCAGCTCACCCCCTGGTTCGCCTTCTGGTGGGCAACGGCCGATGAGTGCGATGATCCGCCCACCAAGGAGCTCCAGTCGAATGAGCACGAGTAGCAAGATTGGAGGCGGAAGCAGAGCTTCTGATGAGGACGGAAAGACCTCAGTGAAAGTTGGTTCGTACAAATCTCATCATGCAGTTGGAAGTTCAATCAACTCGGGAAGCCAAAGTCGCTGACAGTTATTTCAAGCTGTCCGTGTGCGTCCGCCACTCAAGCCCGCCGACCCAGGGTTTGACCTTATTCCACAACGCTTTCAACGGTCGATGGTCCAGGTTACATCATCTACCAGCCTTGCCGTAGACTCACCTCAGGGCAGAAAGCTATTCGTCTTTGATAGGGTGTTTGGAGAGGATATCGATCAAGAGGGTGTCTGGAGCTACCTAAATGAGAGTGTTAACGCGTTCACACAGGGATACAATGTCTCTCTATTGGCATATGGTCAATCTGGTGCCGGAAAGTCCTACACAATGGGAACTTCTGGTCCGGCAGAGCAGAATGATGCAAGGGTCATGGGTAAGTGTTTAGTATAAAGCCGATCCTCGATCGTATGCTGATAATCTCATCCTCAAAGGCGTTATTCCTCGAGCTGCAGCTGCACTTTTTGAGAAACTTGGTGTTAACCATCGCAGCGCTGGCTCTGGGCTCAGGACACCCGTTCGCTATTCAACCAGCTCCGCACAAGCCCTCTCGAAACCTGCAGAGAAGAATTGGGTGATGAAGGCCACCTATCTCGAGGTAAGAGTGACTCTCATATAGTCATACTGGCGCCATATTTCTGACGTACCTCAGATTTACAATGAGCAATTGCGGGACTTGCTTCTGCCAGAATCTGTCCCTCAAGGCGAGAGGGGCAGTGTTACTATACGCGAAGATGCCAAAGGTCGGATTCTCCTGACTGGTTTGCACCAGGTCACTATCAACTCAATTGATGACCTCCTCGGTGCTCTTAACTTTGGGTCGTCTATTCGTCAAACCGATGCCACGGCCATCAACGCCAAATCTTCCCGTTCTCATGCAGTTTTTAGTTTGAACCTGATTCAGCGTAAACACAAGACTGGTTCCGGCGGAGCAACTACGCAGGAAAAACGGTTTTCTGTACCTACAGAACTCCTGACTGGCTCTGAGGGATTTATCACGGTGGACAGCAAGTTTCATTTCGTCGATCTCGCTGGCAGTGAGAGATTGAAGGTTGGTCTATAGGTGGATGGCTTGGACTGAGTGGGAACGCTAACTTTTGGTCAGAACACTGGAGCTCAGGGAGAACGTGCTAAGGAGGGTATTTCTATCAATGCCGGTCTTGCGAGCTTGGGGAAGGTCATATCTCAGTTGTCTTCCCGTCAAGCTGGCTCACATGTCTCATACCGAGACTCCAAGCTTACACGTCTTCTCCAAGACTCTCTTGGGGGTAATGCCATCACCTACATGATAGCTTGTGTTACTCCTGCAGAGTTCCATCTTAGTGAAACTCTTAACACAGTTCAGGTGAGCTCGGATTTCCTGTCCCATGCACATTGCCTCGCTAATGTATCGTTAGTATGCACAACGGGCCCGTGCAATTCAGAGCAAGCCTCGTATTCAGCAGGTGTCTGATGATAGTGACAAACAAGCCCTTATCGATCGTCTCCGCGCTGAGGTTGCTTTCCTTCGTGAGCAAATCCGAAACTCTGAACGCGGAGGTGGGCGGACTGGTGTTCCACAAGAGCGTGCAGAACGAGCAAATGAGCGGGAAAATGAACTGCAAAATCAGCTCCTCGATATTCAGGAGAATTATACGGCGCTTAGCCAGCGTCATGCCAAGCTTATCTCCGAGATTACGAGAGCCGGTCGAGAAGACCCTCCCCCTGGTCCCGACTATGAGGGCGCACTCGGCGACACCGCAGTTGAGAGACTTAAGCGATCAAACTCTTTTGCGGAGGCTGTTGAGCAAGTGGTCTTGGAATATGAGAAGACTATCCAAAGCCTCGAGAGCTCTCTTTCAAGTACTCGGTCCTCTCTATCGACATCAGAGAGCATCCTGCTGGAAAAGGAAACAAAATTGGCTTACATTGAGACGGTCAATCAACAACTCCAAGCCCGCCTGCAGAAGATGATGGACCGAGAATCGAGTACGGAGAATTATCTTCATGATCTCGAGGCAAAATTAGACGGTCACACGTCTGGAGAGGAAAAGAATTCGGCTATCGTGATGGAGCTGCGTAAGGAAATCGCGAGGGTTCGCGAGAACGAGGCTAGCTGCGAAGACTACATTTCAACTCTTGAGGAGCGACTGGCTGAAGCGGACCAGGATGTTGAGCTTATGCAGCGCGAAATAGATCGCTTGGAACATGTAGTGGAGCGCCAGCGAAGCCTTGGAAAACTCGACAATCTTCTTTATGAACTTGACCACATTCAGCAAGACGGGAAGAAGACGAATGGTGAAGAAGCTGTGATTGGTGGGGAAACCATCGGTGATCACCACGCCACAGCTGAGGGCTCTATTGCGGAGGCGCCGTCCGGCACATTGAACTCAGGTACGGACACCAGGTCGGAGCAAGGGGAGCAACCCCGCATCCCTAGTCCAGATTCAGAGACCGTTGAGCAAGCCAATGGTTCCAAGGATGTTGAGCAACGAGAAGAGCGCCGCGATTCGAACGATTCCAGTGACTCGGAATATCCACAGCAGAGTCGCGCTCAATCGAAATTCGTTGCCGAAAAGTTGGAAAACGTCACTCAAGAGTTGTTGGAGCTTCGCATGGAGCACGAATCGACCCTCGGTGAATTTGACCTCCTCTCCGCAAAGTACGAGGAAGCCCTGCGCACGCTCGCCGAACTTCAAGATGCTGTTGATGAATCTCGCCATTCATCTACCATTCGTGACTCTATTAGCTCACCGCCTTCTGCAAGACCGTCTCATTTTTTAGGGGATGGGCGGATCAGCGAGCTCAAGGGTGGGGTAACTGGATCATCCTCGCGATCGCTGTTATCGGAGTTATCCTTGGCTGGCGAATCCCCTCTTACTACTGAGGCCTCGGAGATTGAGACACCGGCTGAGAACACTGAATCCGTGGAGGCCCCAAAGAATTTGCACGAGGAGACGCTGTCTATTCTCGAGCTGGAAACCATCAGGAGAGCTAACGCTGAGAAGGAAGAGAGCCTCAGGGCTCTAAGTGAGCAGTATGCCCAGCTCCAGGAAGAACATCAAGAGACCCTTGATGTGGTTGAGGAGCTCAAGGCAGAAGTCCAAAAGGCAATGATTAATGGACAAGCATCCCCTACCCACCCTGTAATCCGCCGCAAGTCGAGCCAGAGCGTCATGATCATCGACCGGGCACATAGGTCGTTCGCATCTCTTCGAAATATTGCTACGGAAAACCTGGAAGAGAAGCCGGATGTCATGCAGAACTTTGAACTAAATCTGAATACCGCCATGCATGAGTTACATACACGCTCAGAACGCATTCAAGAGCTCGAGGCTGATATCGCAAGTGTCAAGAAAGAGATGGAAACCAAGATGACCATCATTTCCGGGCTTACAAGAGAGCGGTCAAGCATTAAGAACTCTTCACCGATGGATATCTCAGTTGTCTCCTCTATACGCGACCAACTATTACAGAGCGAGAACCAAAATAGGATACTTCAGGAAACGCATGTCAGTCGGGAGCAGGAGCTTCTTTCGGAGATTCAAGCTCTAAGCACAGCTCTTGAAGCTCGCATCGAGAGGGCGCAACTGGATGTTGAGAGCTTGGTTGAGCAACACCGGGAACGTGACGAATTGCATGAAAAGACTATCTCTGATCTTCAGGGTGAACTTGCCGAATTGCATGAGAGGCATAGGTCCGCCGTAGATTCGATGAAGGCGTCTGAGAAGGAGTTGCTGGACCACATGAGTGAGATGGAAGCTGCCATGAGCCAGGTCGAGGCCCTCCGAGCAGAGCGTAATGCTGTAGTCGATGCTCAGGGGGTGAAGGCTGAAGCGGACCTTGAGAGAGAGAGATTGAAGCATATAGAGATCGTGGATAGTCTCCAGAAAGAGATTGACGAGCACAAGGCCACCATCGGATCTCACGTTTCTCGCGTTGCAGAGTTGGAAGAGTCTCTTGCCAGTGCTCTCGAGCAGCTAGCTGAAGGTGCCGCTTCCAGAGAAACTACAGAGGCAGATCTAGCGTCCCACCGAGATCTTGTGTCTTCTCTACAGCAGCAGATCGTGGAACATCGGAACATGATTCAGGATCATGAAAACAAAGTTCAATCCCTCCAAGATTCACACGCCTGTCAATTAGAGGAGATCAAGGAATCCGCCTGGAATTCCGCTCGGGCTGAAACTGAGTCTCGCCTTGCAGAGCAGGCCGCGAAGCACGAAGCCACAGTCGATGCACTTCATGCCGAAGCTAAGGAGAGCAAAGACGCGATGGACGCAATGCTCGAACGGTTCATGAGGCTTGAAGTATCATTCCACGAGCAATCAACTATCGTTGAAAGCTTGCGAGATCAGGTCAAGGCCAAGAGCGAGGAAGTCGTGGCGTCCGAAGCTATTGCCAAAGCCTTGCAGGCTGAGGTCAACGTTGTCCGCGTTGAAGCTGAAAAACATATCAACACCATCAGTGAACTGAAGCGGCTTCAGGAGGAGTCTCTTGCCGAGATTGAAAAGCTGGATAAGAAGAACCAAAAGAACTCGCGTCTTGTTGAGGAGCTTGAGCAGGAGCTCTCTTCTACTTTTGATAGGCACCAGGCAACGACTAACAGGCTCTCTTCGCTGCAAACTGAACGCAACACGGTTATTGAAGACGCAAAAGAAACCGCGAGACAGGCTCAGGCTGATGCAGAAGCGCTCCGGGAACAAGTCACAGCGCTCGAAGTAAGACCTCCCTTGCAATTTCTGTTGATGTTGTATGCTAACTGGCAACAGGCCAAGCTTGCGGAGTTTCAACCGGGTACTCCTACTCAAGACCGCGCCCAACGTTCCAATTCTACAAGCTCAAATCTCCGAAAGAGCGCCTCGACAGCGTCTCTACCCTCTCCACCTCCTGCAATCCCTCTTCCGCCTCTTCCAAGTAGTATCCCTCACCTCCCTGTTGCCAGTGCGACTACAGTCAACAACACCTCTCCAGCTCCGCCGACCCCAACGATGTCTCGGCGCCCAAGTAAGGATCTCGCCAATTCCCAGCTTGCTGAAGACCAGGAAGCTCGCATTAGAACTATCGAGAAGCACCTCTTCGCCGAGAAGCAACTCACCGCTACCCTCGAAGAGGCTCTCACTGACCTTGAGAAGCAAGGGAAGAAGACAGAAGAAGATCTGAAAGAGTGGAAGAGGAAGTGTTGGGCTCTTGAGGATGAAATGGAGCGTCTAAAGACCCAGTCCAGCGCTAGTCGTTATTCTATGCAAGCAGTTGAGGAGGAACGTAATGCTCGTAGGGAGGCTGAAGCGGCTCGTGCTCACCTTGAGGAGAGAATGAACGCTATCAACAAAAAGAAGAAGGGTCGCAGTCTTGCTTGCTTCTAATTTTTCTTGAACCCTTCGCTTCTGAAGCTTTGCTTTCGTCTTAGGCCTCAAGCCGCGACCTCGATACCTCAACGCGCTACCGACATCTCACGATTGCCCTTTGCAATGCCGGTCATGGTTCTTCTACGACGCAGATGTCTTCCCTGTTTTATATGGTCGATCTTTATTCCCCTTTATCCCCTCTGACGCAATTGGGTGGTTGGAATATGCATCTTTCCTTGTGCTTTTAAAATTGAGCAGGCGAGCGAAAATACCACCGTACCTTTCGAATTTTGATTAAAACCTTGTGTTACTCAACTTTGACGATTACTTTTCATATGGTTTAAATCTCTTCTTCAATGGCGCCCATGGGGTTCAGGTGCAGTCGGGACTTGTAGAAAGATGGGCACGGGATGTCGACTGGTTCATTCCCTTATGGCCTTGTCTCTTGGACATACCTCCTGTGTTCCTCAACCCTTTCCTTCGATTTATCGAGTTGCAGTGATCTATGCACAGCGGCCAGGAAGGAAAAACGACCTGATATATCGATGAGGTCTGCCACTTTGCAACTGTTGACCTTGTTTTTGATCTTGATGGTCGCCCTTACATTCACTGTTGCTTATTTTCCTTCTTTATTCTCGGAGGCGTACCCGTGCCCGGTCTTATTTCACGAAAGTAGTTTTATGGCGCGAAGAATGTCCGATCTGTATCCTTCAGGCGCAACGTTGCGATCATCAGTAGGTAGTGCCTTTTTTTACATACCCTCGGCAAGCATGTAGGTAATCCAAGTTGGCTTTGGTGACGAGCTGGTTAGCCAATAGATGATAAATTTCCCATTGAAGCTTGAGTGGTGGTTGTGAATAGCTGGGCGGCGTGTACTAGAAGTATTATCTATGACTAGGCATCCAGCGCCTAAACCTTAGTTGAAGGGATGCTATTTTCAGTCCCTAAAATCCCCAGCCAAGGGACCGGATTTAGCGAGCGTCAGGGCTTTTAGTGCGCGCCACATAGAGCTGGCGGGACCGGAGCCTGGCGAACAATCCCGAAATGGACCTCGACTGCACCCTCGTGTTCTTCATATTCCTCATGTTATTATGAGAAACATCGTCTTCTTCCACCCGGACTTGGGTATCGGAGGAGCAGAGCGCTTGGTCGTAGACGCCGCAGTAGGCCTGCAAGACTTAGGCCACAGAGTCACCATCTTCACAAGCCACTGCAACCCCAAGCATTGTTTTGATGAAGCTCGCGATGGTGAGTGGTTCAACAAGACCCATCGTGGGATTTTGGAAGCGCAATGAAACGATGGCTGAGAGTGCGTGGCAGGGACACTTGATGTGCGCGTTAGGGGCAACTCGATATTTCCACCTAATGTCCTAGGACGCTTTTCTATCCTCTGCGCGATCCTGCGCCAACTCCATCTCGTGCTCCAAATCATCATCTCCGGCGAACTCACCACCCTCAGCCCAGAAATCTTCTTTCTAGACCAACTCTCCGCCTGCATCCCCCTCCTCCGTCTCCTCTCCCCTCACCGCACCCGCATCCTCTTCTACATCCACTTCCCCGACAAACTCCTCGCCGCGCGAACCAGCCTCCTGAAGCGACTCTACCGCATCCCATTCGACTGGCTGGAGGCATGGACGACGGGATTGGCGGATGCGTTGGTGGTGAATAGTCGGTTTACAGCGAGTGTGTTTGCGGAGGCGTTTCCGGAGCTTAAAGGGAGGAGGCCGGAGGTTGTGTATCCGTGTGTGGATACGAGGGGGGCGAGGAAGAGTGTGGGTCTGGGGGTTGAGGTTGTGGAGGGAGGAGGGGGGGTAGGGATGGGGGGAGGGAGGAAGATGGTGTTGAGCATTAATCGGTTTGAGAGGAAGAAGGATGTTGGGCTGGCTGTTAGGGCGTTTGCGGGGCTGACAGAGTGGGAGAAGGGGGAGGCGAGGTTGGTGGTTGCTGGTGAGTTTGTGGTGTTTTTTGATACACTTTGCCTTTGTTTTTTTTTGCTGATCCAGGGGAATCACTGTCGTAAGCACATGCTGACTATCAAAAGGCGGCTACGATCCTCGCGTCCAAGAAAACGTAGCCTACCACAAAGAACTCGTCTCTCTCGCTGAATCCCTAGGTCTCAAAACCGCAACCACAAACAACTTCATCACCTCCCTCTCCATTCCCGCAGACATCAACGTGCTCTTCCTCCTCTCCATCCCAGCCTCTCTCAAGTCGTCACTCTTGAGCGCTGCAATGTTGCTTGTGTACACACCTTCGCATGAGCACTTTGGGATCGTGCCATTGGAGGCTATGCTAGCTGGCGTAGGCCCTTCCTTTCCACCGATAAAAACCACGAGACCAAATCCACTGACATACACACAGACCCCCGCCCTCGCAGCCTCCAACGGCGGCCCGCTCGAAACGATCCTCGAAAACCAAACCGGCTTCCTTCGCCCTCCCACAGCAGTCTACCAATGGACCGCCGTTATACACGACATCCTCTTCGCCCGTTCGCCCCAGGCACTGAAGCAGATGGCCAACGCAGGGCGAGAGCATGTGCGCCGGGAGTTCTCGGAAAGAAAGATGGCGGAGAGGTTGGAGGGGGAGATTGAGAAGATGGTGAAGGCGGAGAGACGGGGGGTTGTTGGGGTGGGGTGTATGGGGTTGGGAGTGGTGGCGTGGGTAGTTGTGCTGGGGGCGGTAGTGTGGGGGAAGGCTTGGGGGGGATAGGTAGGTGGGTGGGTGGGTCACTGTGTGTGCACTCGAGGGATTTATGGTGTATGCTGAAGGAGTTTGGGGGGTTTTTGCGATTGTGAATGTATATTTACAGAACAGAGAACCCTTACGGCCTGTCACGTATATATGTATATATATACGCACCTTAATTTGTTTTGTTATTTGTTCTCTGGCAGGGGATAATACTGTTCTAGGTAGAACAATAGGAGGTTGAGTGCGCCTATTGTTTTATCTCTTTCGGGATCCCCTATTGTTTCTCTGGCATCCTATTGTTCTTAATTCGGTATCCTATTGTTCTCACCACCCTACATGTTTCCACCATCCTATTATTCTCGCTACCCTATCAACCCACCCACCCACCGAAATACATTTCTCCCCCTCCACCTAGAATTTTGCCAGCGCTGCATAGCAATGGATAGTCTGCTGAGGGAGGGACAATCCGATTGTGGTTGAAGGCTTTCTTTCTTTCTTTTTTGGCTTTGGGGTTCAATAGAGAAGTTCAGCACTCAAAATGCTTATGCTTCTGCTTAGCGTCGCCAGAGCAACGCCTTCAATTTGGGTTTA
>JAJDMY020000507.1:0-27108 GCA_022345705.2 Sabuloglossum arenarium | reverse complement strand
CGGAAGAAGTGGTATGGCCATTTCCTGTTTCCTGCCGCTTCGGTGTGTCATGCTGGGAGGAGCTCGCTTGTCTTCATAGCCTAGAGATTGAGGCACGCCTTGAAAGAGCTAAGCGTTGTAAGTTTTTTTTTGAGCTCCGGAAAAAAAAAAAAAAAAGATTGTACAAGCTGACAAAGATCTTGGGTCGTAGTGGTCAATAAGACCATCATCTCCTTTGCAAAAGGTCCAAAGATGTGGCACAGATGTGGAAGAAGTGGAAGGAGCAAGCTCGCTCATGTCTTGCAGCTTCCCCTTCCAAGCTATAATCATACTAACGGAGTGATCTTTGTTAGGTACTGCATGCTCCAAACCTCTGATCCAGATCCTCTCCGTCGTCTTACCAATATAAGTACAGTCGAGATCCGCAGATTCATGCATTGGTATCTGGATCATCATAATATAGAGAGGCTGAGTAGCTTCCTTCTATGTACGGATGCGTTTCTGGAGGATGATGTACGCACGGGGGTTGTACAAGAGACTAGACCTATTATTAGCTTCAGACATGTTAGCGGTCAGTGGAATACATCCTATAATACATCCATCGCACATACAAACTGATTATTATGCAGCTTATCGGCTCAGTCCTCAAGGCTGAATACAACTTAAGCATACTTTCGAAGAGCAAGCCTACTATGAACGTAGATGACTTGCTTCAGCTCCTACACCATCACTGGGTCTTGTCCACAGATTACTTTACACCATAATCGAACGGTTACCAGACGACCAACTCAATCCCTCTCTCACCCGCTACATTCAGTCCCAATATGCTGTGATGCTGAATCTCCTTCCTGCTCACTGCCGCTCCCAGCTACCGATCGAAAATCAATTCTTTATCAATTTCTTTGGGAACATGCTTCTGCCCCGGAGCAAAATCAAAATTTTCTCGTTGTGGCGGATGGTACGAGATGGTTCACTCAGCACTAGCAATGCGGAGGCACAATTGCCGCAGAAGGATATGCTTATCGCAGCAAAGAAAACAGCCGGGCATACATGAAGATATCGAAAGGATGAGGGAGACGGGAATGAGAACGCAAGGGCCCGGTTAGGCAGTCCAAGTAAACCCTAGAAAAACCCTGCCTAGTTGAATGAAGTAATTTCTCACCGTTCGAGCGCTCGTTCAAGGCAGAGATGAGGGGGGAACTCGACGATGGCCATAGGATTCTTCGATTGTCGGTGACTCCGAGATGAGACACGGGAAAAAAATAGAGGGGGCAGTGCATGCATGAAAGGCGAAGTTAAAAATGCCTCAGGGTCGAGTAGGGGCGAGGTCGTGGTCGTGGTGGAGCGCGAAGAGCAAACGGTAGAGAATTCGAGGTGGGAAATGGCGATTGATTTATATCGATGTGTTGACCCTCGCGCAAAAGCAGCCAGAGGGCGAGCTATACCAGATGAGGCAGTTCGCTCGGACACAGAGTACGGAGTACTGGGTATGTATCAGATATCCGGCTGTTGTGGTGCTTGAAACGTTTACGGAGCATGGAAGGAGTGTGTGCGGAAGTGTAGATTTATGTTGAACAAGGGGTGTTCGGTCTGTGTCCGTGATAGACTCGTCTCATCTTCACATGCATTTTTCGAATTCAAAGACCAAAGCATCAGACACGCACATGGGCACCGATGATGATTTGATTAAGCAAGTGTGTTTCTGTATTGATCGCCATCATGTATGCCGTCTGTTTGTTGGCTGGTCTATCCGTAGAGTAGAAGTAGACAAGCCCTCTGCGAAGGAAAGTTATGTACATCAGGTATTTTTCTGCCACTGCAGTGATTTGACTTGATCGGTTTTGAGGCGTAAAAGGGAAATACATGTCGTCGTCATTCTTTTTAGTGCCCCCCCGATGAGTGAGGCTGTCATGAGCAGAAATTAAGAGAAAACTTGGGGAATCAGAGAATTGTTGGGGAGTTTTTGGGGGGCAGTAGTTTTCTCAAGAAGGCTCCTTCCTTTTGAGAGAGAAAGAGAAGAGACGAGGGATGTTTCCGAGGGGCGGCAAAATTAGAGAAACAGCCTGGTCTCTGGAAAACGGAAAAGGCGGACACAGAATGGTTATCCTAGAGCAACCACGGTGAATGGTTTCCCGCTGTGAAGAGAAACAAATGACGGCTGATGGACGGCTTGCTGTGACTGATTCCGATGAATTAAAACAGTGAGGAAAGGAGATGTAAAGCTCAGCAGCAGGCTCGTGATGAGTCAAAGATTGGAAATACCGACGCCAGCTTAACGCCCAAGGTTTTTGAAATGACACTATCAAAGCATATAAGTTGACGTAAGCCTCCACATGGGCGCAGGAGACAGAAGGAGACGATCAAACCTTGATCAGAAGAAGTAGAAGGACCTTATAACGCTCTTCCCACCCATTTATTGTACGTCCCTAAGCCGGAAGATTTCGATACCGAAGAGAATCGAATAGTCATATTCGCAGAATACGCCAAGGAAACAACAACAGTCAACTACATGTTCTGGCCAGGTGGCGGTGGCTGTTGAGGGGTGAGTCCTGGGAACGTAAATCCTGGAGGGAACATAGGCATGCCATTCGGGAACCCGGGGAGGGGGGGGAATCCGAATCCGGGAGCGACAATGGGTGGAGTAACGCCCATATTGTTCAGGCTCATGGTAGTGTTACGATTTTCAGAACCCTCACGCTCGTTTCGCCTATAACGCGAAGCTCCTATATCTCTTGGCTCCCGAGTGGACCGCGGACCGGTCTTGCCGCCCTGATCTGTTGCCATCCGTCGACTTATTGCTGTGAGAAGGAAGGCCAGAGTAAGCGGAGACTACCAAGTATCGTGGGAATTTCCGGTACTAACCTTTGGATGAAACTCCCTGGCCAATCTCGATATCTGGCTCTTCCACGATCATACCCCCTTCAATAGGCTTGCCTCCAGATCCGCCATACTCAGCGGTCAACATCCATTTACGATCCGCGTCAGTTAACCTATCGATCGGGATGACGCTTATGCCGGTTTGATAATCACTACAATCTCGTGGACCAAAGCCAACACCCCAACGGGTCTGTCTCAATTAGTGTCAAGCTCCTTCAAGAATTGCATACAAAAAGGTTGAAAATTTACCGAACGTACTCTCAATTGCATATCTGCAGGCTTGTGCGCATCCATGCCCTCCTTTGCAGCGATAGCATCCTGTCGGGTGATCATCTTGATGAATGCGTGTCGCTTCTCGTGGTTGACTATGCAAGTCTGAACAGTTCCATATTGGGCAAACAGAGTCCTCAAGTCTTCCTCCGCACATCTATGTTGGTTAGCCAAAGAAAATCTTACTCTCCTCTGGAAGACAGCACTCACGTTACGCCACCCACAAAAAGAGTTCTGCTTAGAACTAACCAACGGTCAATACAGATTCTAGGATATAGGGTGCAAAGAACGCTCACCTTTGATCTTGTCATTGCCAATAGAGTAATCATAATCAACCCATTTCGGTGCTCCAGTCGGTACATGTCGATCGTTGTGTGGACTAGGACTCCTACCACGACGACCAGCAGGAGGAGGACTCCTACGCCGGTATTCATTCCCCCGACCTCTGGCCCCCCCTCTGCTCTTGCCTCCTCGATCTCCACGACGATCCCAGTCATCCCCGCGGTTGCCATTACGGGTGTCCGAGTCTCCATTATATTCTCCATAAATCGGGCTGTCCCGACGACGAGGAACTGGGGAGTCACGATCTCTTCCCCATGCTGGAGGCGAGCGGGAACGTTCATGATTTCGATATCGATTAGTTGGGGAACGGAGGTTGGGGTCGTGACGACCATTCCGATCACGTGATGACTCTTCAGTTCGGCCAGCCCAGTTGTTCTGGTTGTTCCATGCTGGCATAGCAGCCGCCATTCCATTTGTACTGTTGGCATTGAGAGCAGCAATAATCGGTCCCCATTGATCTTGAGGTATACCTTGCTGTGCAAATACCTGCAGAAGCATCAACTGTTGTTGCAAAGCCTCCGGTGCATGGTTCGCTTGAGCTGGTGGAAACATAGTGGCAAGAGCTCCCAGCGGATTCTGATTCTGCTGAGCATTGGGTTGATTCTGGGTATTATGATTCAAACTAGTCCCCTGAAATAGAGATGCCAAATTTGCTCCTCCGATTGGCAGATTTACAGGCTGCGCAGGAGGCGGCGGCATCGCTGCAGCTTGGTTTACGGACGATGACACAGGTTGCGGGACTCCATTGTGCGTATTTGATACATTATTTGAATTATCCAAAGGAAGAGGGTTGACTGCGGTATTCTGCTTTGCGATGTTCGCGAGGGCTGCCAAGATCGCAGAGGTATTCGGCGGATTGGTTGGTTGGGTCCCATAATTCTGATGGATATCCCGAGGTGGTGAACCGTCAGGAGTGGTGGATTGTCCGTCTACAGAAATGAAGCACGTCAGATCCTATTCCCTTCCTTTTCCTAATGTGTGATGTTTGAAGAGGTTTCTTGTGGAGGCAACGGGTGAGATAGTCTTACTCTGTGGAGGCGTGCTGTTGAGTTTTTCCTTGAATGAAGCAAGCATATGTGCGGGAAAAGTGCTTCCTCGTTCCCAGATATCAACAAGCTTCTTGATTTTCTCCTAGAATGCACATGGTCATACGTAAGTCGGGAACCTGCTCTAACAACAACGCACACTTGCAACTGAGTGTCTCGCCGGAAGAATGATATGGTATATATATGGTATCCAAATGTATTGCCAAAAGACACAGCCGCCAAGCGATCATCAAAATGCGTACCTTTTGATCTTCAGGAGCGTGTTGGATGATATCAGTCATCAATACGGGCAAAAGTTCCGTCACTCTATTAACGCCAGCGGCAAATGTACCGTCCTGGGCAGCATTGCCAGCTGGTTGGCCGGCCTTCTTTGCCTGTTCTACCCACTGTCGAGTTACAGAGTCTACGACGTAGAGCACGCCCAATTTATGTGTTCCAGGAGTCTTTTTGAAGTGGGTGAAGATTTTTTGAATAAGAACGGATTCCGACTATAAGAGAGCTTATATTAGCATTGCCTGATAGATGGCGCCTCAAGCGAGCGGTGAATCGCCGTACCTGAACATTGGCCATACATAATGCAGTGATACTATTGATCTTCGAGCCAGAGACACCAGGAGGCTTGAGTGACTGCATCGCCTGGAGGGCATTTTCCAGATCCGCTACAGCTGACATGACTAGTTCTTTTAACGGCACCAACTCAACTCAGATCATTGACAAGTGACCGTCTAGAAAGTCAAAAGAGGTCGGCTGCTATGCTCTCGATCGTACTTTACTTGCTTCAGATCAACTCCTTGATTGGATATTCAGATCTGCGCGGAAAGAAAAGTGGCGATGGAAGTTCAAGTCGCCTTGGTTCTTCAACTACTGGTTGCCGACCGCGTCACAAAGTTGAACCCACAGTGACTGTGGCTACTAGCTTTAGAAATCGGTCAACAGATCTGCTGGCTGTTACGCGCTGCGTAAGAATGAGCTTCTTATCAGTTCTCTTGATGATATCAACTGGAAAAGAGCGAACAAGTGATGCGGGAAGAGATGTTGAACGATGATGAAGGAAGATGATGGTTGAGAGAGAAGAGGGGAACTGAAGAATTCGGTTCGGAGCCTTGAGTTAGCAATGCACGTGACTCCAAAACATCGCCGCTATGTGGACTGGATTTATGCTTTTACGCACTCTGCTCAGTTCCGTAATGAAATAGGTTGTCACTAGATATGCTCAATACTTATATTTCGATCAGAACTGTTTAGTGAAGCTTGTGTGGTCGAGTCGTGACATTACATAATCTTCGGTTCCGCGAAATTCAGCCCGAAATCTTTCGTCCGCTCGTCCAGTCCGATTCCTCACCAAATTTCTCCCTTATAAGAGATACCTCTCTTTTGCCTCTGCACATCCAACATCGCCTCTACACATCCAATGGCTTCATCATTGAGAATAAGTACGGCCGCTCTCCGGTCTTCACTGTCAGTTTCTTCTATCAATGCAAGATCAATCACATTCAATGCATTGCGTTGCTACTCGTCTGCAAAATCTCAGGTAGGCTAAATGCAGCTCTGGGTAATGGAATCATTACTCTAATTCACAACTACACAGTCCTTGAAAGAACGATTCGCAGAAAAGCTGCCAGAGGAGATCGAGAAGGTAAAGAAATTGAGAAAGTAAGTGAACTTCAAGAATTGGTCAGCCTGTTCTGGCTAAGAAATGTCTTTGTAGAGAACATGGTTCAAAAGTCATCGGCGAAGTCACCTTAGATCAGGTCTATGGCGGTGCTCGCGGTATCAAATCGCTTGTCTGGGAGGTGCGGGATCACAGAATCCTGGACTTTAAATCACCACTGATCAAGCTCTAGGGCTCCGTTCTTGATTCTGAAGAAGGCATTCGTTTCAGAGGCAAGACTGTAAGGATGAATTGCGAGAGCTTATGATTCGTGTTAGTTTTCTAATGCCTTTCAGATCCCAGAATGCCAGCAGGTTCTGCCTAAGGCCCCCGGCGGCGAAGAACCTCTTCCTGAAGGTTTGTTTAAGTCGGATCTGCCGGCTGCATCCGCAAAAGGTCACTAACATAAATCAGGTCTCTTCTGGCTTCTTCTTACTGGCGAAGTCCCCACTGAACAGCAAGTCCGTGACCTTTCATCAGAGTGGGCAGCCCGCTCCGATGTTCCAAAATTTATCGAAGAACTCATCGACCGCTGCCCAAGCGATCTTCATCCGATGGCCCAGTTCTCCCTTGCGGTGACTGCGCTTGAGCATGAGTCTGCTTTTGCAAAGGCATACGCCAAAGGCATTAACAAGAAGGAGTATTGGCAATACACTTTTGAGGACTCTATGGATCTGATTGCGAAACTGCCCTCCATCGCCTCGAAAATCTACCGCAATGTCTTCAAGGACGGCAAGGTTGCACCAGTTCAGAAGGACAAGGACTATGGCTTCAACTTGGCCAACCAGTTGGGTTTTGGCGAGAATAAGGACTTTGTTGACTTGATGAGATTGTACCTTGTCATCCACTCTGACCATGTATGCGGTGTCTCCATCAGAGCAATGGATTATATCTGCTAACAGACGGATAGGAAGGTGGAAACGTCAGTGCCCACACCACCCACCTCGTCGGCAGCGCGCTAAGTTCCCCAATGCTTTCCCTGGCTGCGGGTCTAAACGGCCTTGCTGGCCCTCTTCACGGATTGTAAGTCCTCTCCTTGGTATGCAATTCAAATAGAGATAGCTGACTTCAAGATCAGGGCCAACCAGGAAGTTCTCAACTGGCTGTTCAAGATGAAGAAGACTATTGGCAACGACCTCAGTGATAAGGCTATCACTGACTATCTCTGGTCAACGCTCAACGCTGGCCAGGTCGTTCCAGGATATGGCCATGCCGTCCTCCGCAAGACGGACCCACGTTACGTTTCTCAGCGCGAGTTTGCCCAGCGTAAACTCCCCGATGACCCAATGTTCAAGCTAGTCAGCCAAGTCTACAAGATTGCGCCGAAAGTGCTTACCGAACACGGCAAGACAAAGAATCCGTATCCTAATGTTGATGCTGTAAGTACCTAACCTGGAAGATTTAGGATAATAACTAATTGATTTTTTAGCACTCTGGCGTGCTTCTGCAATATTACGGTTTGACTGAAGCCAACTACTACACAGTTCTATTTGGTGTCTCTCGTGCTCTTGGTGTTCTGCCACAGCTCATCATTGACCGTGCACTGGGTGCTCCTATCGAGCGCCCCAAGTCCTTCAGCACTGAGGCCTATGCCAAACTTGTTGGTGCGACCCTGTAAGCAGACTCTCACCGATTTCGAATGTGAACAGTTGGCTAGGTTAGAAGAGTGGCATAAATTGTAGCTTTTAATGTCGCGAATATTGTCTTTGCCTTTCAAAAGTCTTGTCGTAAATAGAGGTTTTTTTACTGTGGCCTTGTTGCATGGCCACCACTTTTCACACAATCGTGTTGTATTTTTGACTACCTCGGATGAAATTAATAGGACTAGACCAATGAAAATCTCCAATCTATGCAAAGCAGTATTTTTTGTCTGAGTGTCGAGTGCAACAGAAGACGCGGATCCTCAACGATCAACGGACTGCAGGGAAGAACCGCGCTAGCCGATCCATCCCATCATTTTCCCGGATGCCCCTAAAGGCAAGCGGCCTCACCAAAACTCCACGGTCCAAAATCACCCATCAATTCGCTCTTATCCTATTCACTGCACCTGCCAACGACACCCCCGAAAAGAACCTTGAATTCTCCGCTCCTCACCGCTTCTCCCTGAGCACAATCGTACTGCTATAAACCTTCAATCTTCTTTCAGGAGCTTATCTTGCGTATCAACTCCTTGCATCAGCCTGCATAAACGATTCTCCAAGTTTTCCTTCAGCAAAGAAGCGTCCAACTCCCTTGGTCAGGGCCCTTTCCAGTAATCAATCACAGAAATGTCGGCGGTCGCAGTGCAAGAGCCTAAAAATATTGAGAAGAAGCCAGTCAAGTTCAGTAACTTGCTCCGTAAGTCCTCCCCGACATCTCAGCATATCGGTCAATGACTGATTGGGAATTTGAGAGCGGCAGTTGGCGCTGGCTTGAACATGTTTGAGTAAGTGAACCATCTACTACCTACTACTATCTTGGGATTCTTTAAGCTGACTCATGGTCAGAGTTACGACTTTGGGACAGGTGTGCTCTTCATTCCTCGTATAGCCGATGCGCACGCTGACATGGTATATGAACGGCATTAGCCTCTAGAGGTTGTAAAGGTTGGTTAAGTAAGTGCCCGGTTGATGGCTCAGTAATGCTAATTACGTGTAGACGACCATGGCCGCGAATAGAGGAGACAGTTTTGCAGGCGCTCTGGGTAGAGTCTGGGGCCGTGGTGGCATTTTTGGCTGTTAGTGTCTAATGTTGCTCCTGAATGCGAACATGTGGCTGACAAGATTGACGAACAGTTTACCAAGGTCTAATTCCCTGGGTGAGTACCCGTTTCCTCGGCCAGACGAAGCATATACTTGACCTTTAATCTATCCGGCTCTGGGAGGACAGTATGCTAGTAATAACCGCTGACATACCGAGCTTCTACACAGGCATGGATTGAAGCATCAACAAAGGGGGCAGTTTTACTCTTCGTTGCATCTGAAGCCGAGTACGCACATTTTCTTCCTCGGTTATGGTACCCCACACTTACATTTCTAGGTACTACGCTCGATCATTCGGTGCGCAAGAATTCCTCGCAGGCATTACGGGCGGCGTCGCCGGCGGTGTAGCCCAAGCCTACGCTACCATGGGATTCTGCACTTGTATGAAAACTGTGGAGATCACGCGTCACAAAGTAGCCGCCGTCGGTGTGAAGCCCCCAGGGACTTTTGCTGTCTTTATGGACATATACCGGAAAGAAGGAATAAGGGGTATTAACAAAGGCGTCAATGCTGTCGCAATTCGACAGATGACGAACTGGGGCTCTCGTTTCGGGCTCAGTCGATTAGCGGAGCAAGGTATCCGATCAGCTACGGGCAAGGAAGAGGGCCAAAGACTGGCTGCGTGGGAGAAAATTGCCGCATCAGGAGTTGGCGGTGGCTTGAGTGCATGGAATCAGCCAATCGAAGTCATCCGAGTTGAGATGCAATCGAAGACTGTGGATCCCAACCGCCCGAAAAAACTGACCGTCGGATCAACCTTGAAATACATCTACCAGAGCAACGGTCTTAAAGGCCTATATCGTGGTGTTACGCCTAGAATTGGTCTTGGAGTTTGGCAGACGATTTGTATGGTTGGGATGGGCGATTTGTAAGTTCCTTTGATTTTCTGTGACTGTATACATCCGCTGAATATTTTCGATTACAGGGCCAAGGAAGCTGTCGAGAAACTTACGGGTGACAAGGTCACCGCTAAGCATTAGGTAAATCTGATTGACGAATCTGATAGCTTGGATGCCGATCCAATTGCTCAGCTACCTGGAGAAGATCTTTGTATCCCCTTTAACGCGCTCCTATTCTATAATTCGCTCGCACTTTCTTCGGGTGCTTCTTAAGCTCCAGCGGTGGATTATAGGCTACAGAGGTTGTGTTCCACACGGTTATTCTTATTCTAGCTTTCATGAGGATACAGCTCTTCAAAAGATGCTCATTTCCTATAGCCTTTCCATCACTCCCTTCAATTCTAAAGAAGAGAGTTATGCTATTAATGTATTTCTTTTCTCTTTACGAAAACATCAAGTGTATTCGATAGATAAACTCATTCTTTAGAGACCGGAAGGGAATGGACATTAGTTATCATTCTATGCTACTTATTTCATCTAAATCTCCTGAGATTTTAGGCAACGGAGGCAATTGTGAGACTTATCTTCTCCAAATACTTCATTCAGTATTTTGAAATCTCCAGATGCAAATTTAACATAAGAAAACTACGGTTATACACATTTGAAGCTACAAGTTTAAACTTTCATATTAGAAAGTAGTATAGGACAGCAACTGGAGCTTACGAATTGTATGAAGTCCTTTATCGCACTTTCAAATATATACGATTTTTCACTTTTTCACTTCTCTCTGCTTGCAAATGTGTATATTCTCACTGTGCTGCATCTAACATGAAAGGGAAACCGATGCTCCAGATTCCACTTGTTTGATTTCCTTTGTTCCCAGCCAAGACATGCAGATCTTCCCTTTGTGCAATTCCCCGCTGTTCTTTATCTACGTAAACTTTGTCTATATCCCAGACAGGAAAACAGAAAATATAGTGAGACGCCTCATCCAAAAGGGGAGTCATCCATGGTTACGTCTTCGACCTGGCTCGGAATAATGCCATATCTGTCAAATCCCATGGCACTATCCCCCTCGAGGTCCATGGCATCATCTTGTTCCGTAGAAGAGACGTCCTGCTGGTAGGTAGATAGAGCGATGCGTGCGCGTTCATGTATCTGCTGATACTTTCGATCGAGCTCTTCCTCCAACACTTGCCTCCTCACATCCGCGGACAAGTAATTGGGGCCTTGATACGGCTTGTTATTGTGCATGATTATCTGCTTACTGTCAACTAGTCTCTGAGCCTCTTCGCGGGCTTCAGAATCACTCTCGACCGGTATCTCGGCGGGCTCGAACTTCATCTTTTCCAAAGGATCGTCCTCGTCCTTGCCTGTTGCTAAGACATGGACACTACCTTTGCCATCGCCAACAAGCAGTCTAGAATGATCGGGTGAAAAGGCACCGTTCATGACGATGGATCGAATATTTGCGACATCAGCCACGAGCACATCTTCCGAAGCTCGTCTGATATTCCAAGACTTGATGATTCCATCTGAACTACCAGTATAGAGGCGATCGCTACTAACTCCCCACTGGGTGAAGCGGACACCCGTATCAGTCCTCTCGCGGAGTTCATCCTCGGGAAGAGGATTTATAGGCTCTAAAAGTGGAAATACACGTTAGTGGCGATTTAAAGGGGGGCAAAAGCGTACAGATTGCCTAAGATAAAACCTAGGCTAACCAGAAAATTTGACATACCTCCATGGCGAAGTATATGTAACCAACCGGTTCTCGGATTTACATTTCTTATGTCCCAAACGTATATACTGCCGTCTGTGCAGCTAGCAGTCACATAATTGGGGTCCGAGCTGTTACAAGTCAGTTCCATTTGCAAACCAAGAAAGTCATATTCACATACCAAATCGTGACATCATTTATATCGTACGCTGGGCAGGCGAGCTCACACGTATCCTTGAAGCCCCCACTTCTTGCTGGTGGGTATACTCGTACGTAAGTACGCATGCCATCAAATCCCCTGGAATCCGTCTTTGGCATCTGGCATCCAGCAACAAATATTGGCAAGCTAGGATGCCATGAGATATCAAATATACCTTGTGCCGCAGGCAACACCGAGAGTCGAGTTTCGGAACCCGCATCCCACACAAAAATATCTCCCTTGCGCTCAGATCCACCATTCTCCTCAGTTCCTGAGAACCCAACCAACAGGTATTTATCCACTGATGGATGTTGCCCCCACTGCATGCAAGAAGGGTATAACGCCGGTCCAGCTTTCCCAGAGTTGAATGAGGCGCAGATTTTCGACGTCGAAGGGTTATTCTCGTTGATGCTCCAAACCTTGACTGTGGCTTTGCCATCTCTCGACCCAGTTGCAAGATGCTCGTGAGCAGACAGCGCCATCACCTCAACGTCGGCACCCTGGTAAAGTGTAGCCAGATGGCGTTCATTCGCGTTGGATGCAGCAAAATCCCAGATTTTGACCGTCTTATCGAAAGACGCCGAATACATCCGCTTGCCCCCCGCCCCAAACTTGACTTGACTGACGGTCTGGTAGAGGAACAAATCATCGACAACGTTCACAAGGTCGGTTCTTGGTCGAGGAACTCGATGATCTGGGAACTCCCTGACTCTATTCCTCCACATGTCTCCAACCACGAGATTGTTGCGGCGATTGTACTGCATGTTGTACGTATCAGTCAAAGCAGAAAACCCAACCGCAAAATACTCTCCCGTAGGATCCCAAGCCACAGATGCCGTGTCACTTGATCCTCCAGTCCACGACCTCCACGGCTTCATGGTGTCGCAAACGCGGAGCTTCAGCTCGGATTCGATTGCGGCTGCAGAGTACCGTCCGCACCTATAGTGACCAGTTCCAAGCTCGCGACGGCGAAGGAGAGAGTCTGTCGAAGCAGACAGCACATAATCCGTGGGTTTAGCAGGCAATGCCACCCGAACAGTAGATGGCGATGCGGTCAGACCCCCACGGGCTGCGTCCTTCAAAAACCTATGGACGTCTTCGCTATCGCGACCTTCCAACATTCCTTGATTGATGATACGAACGCTGAATGAGAGAAGATCCGCGTCAGCCATTTGCATCACGTAAGACTTAATCTTATCGCGCGCTTTTGTCACGGGCAGCAGGAAATCAGCATAGGGAACGAGCACTGGCTCGATGGTTGTAGTAGAGGTGTTTTCGATCACTCGCGCCACTTTCGCCATCTCATCCTCTGAAAAATCCGCATGAACAATTTTGCCTTCACTCCACCATCCAGCTAAGGCTCCACTCTCAACCAACTTACGGTCAGAGTTAGACACGTAGGGCCTAGACGAACGTGTCGAAGCCATGATACGATGTTTCTCGAATGCAGACAATGTGAAATAGCTGCTGTATGGAAGCGCAGGGGAGCTCTGGGTCATGGACTGGGCAGAAGATTCCCCAGTTAGATTAGATTCTACCTTTGAGAATCTTGAAGACCGCCGTAAGCTCATCTCGTCAGACGAAACAGACTCCGATGACGATAGTTCCAGAGGAGTGGGAGGTACCCAATCGCCGGTTAAACGTCTTCGTCTTTTTAACGCGCCTTTCTGTTTCGTACGAGGAGCGGTGGTCTCGGCGTTGACAGAAATAGATCGACTTGAAGGCAGAGGGGAAACGAGCGCTGACGAAGTGGAGGCTTTCTGCTGATCCAAATTCTTACTTTGCAGGCTCGGCGACTTCACGAGAGATGACAGGTGTTGCAGTGAATTTGACCAGTCATTCAAAACTTTGGATGCTCGCGATATTTCCGGCTGTTCAGAATCACACAACGCGTCTTTAGTTCCTACTATAGATGCGCGGCCGTTAGCATAAGAGAGCAATTCAGAATGTTCCTGCTGTTTGTAGAATAGAAATGTACTAACCTTTGGAGAAACCTGAGCTTGGTTTCAGAGGTCGTGGTTGTTCACATCCAAGACTCGAGTCAGGAGAGAGGTTATTTGAGAATGACTCCGTAGGGAGCGAAGACGACCCCCTACCAGTGAATCTTAATAAATTAACTCTTCCAACAGAGAGCTTGACGATATGTTTGCGCACAGGAGCATTAAAATGGGATGGTGATAGAGAACTGTCGGAGGAACCACACGCAGCAGAAGATTGATCCGGCTTGTCTAGTTGTTGTCGGGCCTTGGGTTCCGAAGCGAGGGTGTGAAGACAGGCTGCTTTAGGGCCAATACCAGAGTTGCCCTGGGTAACCTTTGAGAGGGCAGCAGGTAGCTTAACAATTAGCGACTTCGCAGAACTGCTGAACCGGTCCGATGAGAGAGCACCATCTACCCTTCTGGAGAAGGGGGGTTTGATCACGCCGTCCGCTGTACGTTTTGATGGGGTAGTTCGTCCTAATGAGGCGCCTGGAATTGATCTGTTTTGATCAACCAATTGGTGTTCGGGCTCGTCCTTTTGAATTAATGATGGGCCATCCAAAATCTCTATAACCTCCACCTCTTTGTCTAATCTACGCTCAAAACCATCACTCGGACCTTGTTTCAAGTCTCTTCGCCCAACAGAACTATCCGCCACATCTCCCCGCCGCCTCTTCTCCGCAATGACTTCGTCAAAGGATGACTTCACGAATTCTCTGGCTTTAATGGAAGGGACGTTGGTCCTCCTTATTTCTTTGAAGTATGAATTCGCAAACATCTTCCTAGCAGTCTAAGCATCGTATTTAATATATAAGCACGGTCTAGCATCTATGAAGGAGATATCAAGAAGCAGCACTCACCTCCTGTCCGATTTCATTTCGCTCTTCGAGTGTATTTATCTCTTTGAAGGCGTCAATTATGTCCAGCAAATGCGGGAAAAGCTGCGCCCGAAGAAAGCCTACAGCCGCTCCTTTGCTAGACTCAGGCAAAGTACTGTTACCTTCTGCCGCCTGATCTTTCCTCGCCGAGTCTCTAATTTGCTGGATGAACGTCGCCTTTCCCTCACCCGTCAAGGAGCTCGGGTTGATCTGATAAATTAATTCCTGATCTTCACTCCTTTCTTTGGCTATATTGTCTTTCTTCGAAGCAATTATATTACGAATTTCTATAATATTCTCCGCATCCCCCCCGCAATGTTGTCCGCCTGAGGGGAGCGCGGACCTTCGAACAAAGCCTTCGAGTGTAGTTTGTGTACCAGCAAGACCTGGGTTTCTGAGCTGGAGCCCTGTTCGTTGGGGGCTTCGGAGAGGACTGATAACGCCATTCAATGACTTCGAAGAAGAGTGTGGGGTTTTGGGAATCCCTGTTACTCGATGTGGACTTCCAACAACCAATGTCGACATATTGGGTCTCTTCCTGGGGGTAAAAGGCGTCTTGGGGGGGCCATGGGCAGCAACAGTTCCGAACAGATTCCCTGCGGCTGAACGTCTCGGACTCTCTCGTGCTGCCTCCAACAGCGTATCCTGAAACGGTAGTGCAGGCGGCAACTTCGGAGGAGGCTCCACCAACGAGGGCCCAGTTATAATCTCCACGTTTTCGTCTTCTTCATCTGACGCAGTAAGGTCGATAAAGTTGGGCATCTCACTATGACAACAGTTCAACCCAGCCATTAGCTTTGCTGCTATAGACCAATTATATAGAATATGAACCGCTTTGGATTCTCAATACGAAAAAGGAACGGACGCGCAAGTCACGAACAAAGGGACGCGTCGTCTAGCGCGGTCGGGAGGTCCTCGAGTAGAGAACGAGGAGAGATATAAGGAAATCAAATGATATGTATAGCTCACCCTCCCACGGCCAACACTGCCGCCATCATAGGACGTGCTGACGGACGGCGTCAAGGAGGACAGTTCACCAAGCACTAGGAGATATGCGGGTGGGTGGACGAGTGAACGGTTGAAGTTGATAGTTGCGAGTTTCGCTGTCAAGGAAGCGGAGACAGCAGAATAATTGGCTCGCCTATGGCCGGCTAGTCCCGCAGAGCCGCCGACCGTGAACCTCCTCACGCGTCTCGTTAACACGAACAGCAGCTGCTCTTCACCTCCTTCTCAACTAACGGCTAATATCGATCAGGGCAGTAATCGGCAAAGGGATTGGATTGGCAATAGAATTGCTATTGAAGACGCAGCACAGTTCGAACAATATCTCAAAGAGTCATTCCTTGAAGAACCTGGAGAAAGCGCTGGTTGATACGGAGAGCTCAATGACGGTCATCTTCCATCGGTCAGGGCAGCGAATGTCAAAGGGGTTAAAATGGCAAAATCGTGGTTGTTGAGGATGCAGCACTGCCCGAATAACATCCCAACCCCTATCTTGTCTTCAAGGAATCACTAGGAAACGCTAGGTGTTCATCCAGAGGGCTCAGAGATGGCCAACTGACGTCGGTAATGACAAAATTAACAAAGGGATTGCCGTTGTACGTCGCAAAAGCTCAAAGATGGTATATTCAACTTTGGGGAAACCTAAAGGAAGTCCGAAGTGATTGGCCGTAATTCTAGGGGCTATCGCAAAAAGGTTTGGGGGTTTCCCAAAACAATAATTGACAAAGGGATTGGATATTATTGAAAGGTCAATACAATTCCAATAAAAACTCAAGTAAGTGCTAAATGAAGTATCCCAGAGAGCCTGATGACGATTTTCTGATGTCGGCCAGAGCAGCAACTAACAGAAGGGCCAAAACCCAATACATCTCAAATGACATTTCAAAGAGTTTTGGAAAATTCTTAAGAAAGTACCAGATCATACATCCCAAAAAGCTCGAGGATGATTATCCAATATCGGTCGGAGCGACAATTGACAAAAGGGTTAGAAACTTTGAAAATCCCCAACAAAATCCCAGAGAGCATCTCTTCGGTTTTAGAGAAATCTCCAGTAAGCCTAGCAATGATAATTTATGGGCTATCCCAAGGAACTCAAAATATCTTTACTGGCTGAAGCAGTAATTGGGAATTACTTTTGAAAAGCCACTACACTTTCGACAAAATCTCATAGAGCTTCTGTTCAGCCATAGGAGAATCTTCAGTAAGTCCGAAGTGAATTATCTTAGAGAACCTGGAGACAACCATCAGATACCAGGATACCAGCTAGGCGGCATTTGACAGAGGATAGACAAGAGCACTCCTCGTTGGAGAAACTCCAAATATTGGAGTGCGGAGATTGGAAACGATTATCTGGTATCGACTAGGGAGAGAATTCGCGAAGGGTTTAGTTACTTTTGAGAACTTGGTGCATCTCTGGTAAGAACTCGAAGAGCTTCTACCCAGTTTTAGAGAGATCCTAAGGAATTCCGAAGTGAGGGATCGTAGTTCTAGAAATCATCCTAAAGAACACAACAGATTCCTTTCCGAAGAGAAAAGGCCAAAGGAAAAAATGCACTAACTGGCCAGCTGACTTTTTTGAACTCTCATAATTACACTTGGTAAAGAAGAACATCTCTTCAGAAAAACAGGAAGGGAAAGGAGAAGAAAATGAAATCTTCATATGATTCATAAAGGCAACGATCCCGAAGCCTCTCGTGTGGATCTCAACGCCATGGGATCCGGCGAACTACGCCGAGAATTAATGAAACGAGTACCGGGTATCATCATAGTTCGTAATCACCGCCCAAGCATCTCCAGAAACACGTTTGAAGCTCAATCCGCACTATCTCAGTGAATCCGGTGAACTAATGAACCAATGTGTGTATGTAACATCATAATGACCCTAGCCCGGCGTCCATTTGCGGCAAGGACAGTCGGCGGCCAAGGACACGGAATACGCCTGTCCTCTACTCCGTATGTCATACAGTCTCTTCGCCATTAGTTACCAAACTGTAATATTCCTTCCGCCATTGCCTTGAGGGGATCCCGAAAACCCGAAAGTGTGTGAACACATGAGCACCATAAACAAAAGAAGAACTCCAACGCTTGAATGAGACCCCCCGTCATCGCTGAGTTGAACTGAGAAACCAAAGATGAATTTTACTCCAATGAAAATGCGAAAAGCATGGGAGGTCATCTACACCCAAGATACGGGCTTTTCAAAGTACCGCGTCGAGAATCTTCCGTTTGAGCCTCCCGACCTCCTCCTCTTTCTCTTTGGCTCTTCTCTGCATCGCCATAAACTTTTTCTTCCAGCCGGCTTCTCCACCCTCATCTGTAAAGCTACCGCCCAGGTCGCCCGCCGTTGACGTCCCACCGTCTTCGCTGCCATCGAATCGGCCAAGCAAACCTAGGAAATTCCCTCCTTGCGAGCCTAGCTCCAGAGTGCTTGCTGCCGAGCGCTGGTGGCGGCTGCCGGTGGCTGGAACACCAACATGAAGCGCAAAACGCCCAGAGAGTGGACCGAGTTGCAGCTGCCATGTTATATCGTAAACGTACTTGCTGGAGCTTCCAGTTCTATGGTGGCCAGAGGTCTCGCCATCTCTTGCGTTTCCACCTGGACCGCCCATAGCATCGACGTCAACATCCTCAACGTTGCCAAGATGTCGTTCCAGGTCATCGTCCTCTTCGCTCACCAAGCTTCTAGACGAACCATTACCAACTGGGCCTTGCGAACGCTCCACCTTGAAGTTCTTCACGTGGCCTGAGTTTCCAAGTCCCATCCACTCGGCAACCCCAAACCACACGGATACGTTGAGCAGGAAGGCGTCTTCATTCCCCACACCACCACTACCAACGGAACTTATTCGCAGCTCCTGCAAGACCTTATCGGAAACCCGTTTTGCCTCTTCCAAGCCAAATGACTGCCCACTAAGCCCTGCACTCAACAACCTTGCGGTTAAAGTCCTCTCCACATCTTCAGCAAGGGAAATCCCGTGAGGATGTCCACCATGTTGTGACGAGAAGTCGTCATCCGCAGCCCCGCCGCCAGGATCATCAAAGAAGCTAGTTGAAGGTCTAATATTTCGGTCCTTACTTGATAGCGAAGAAGAGAAAGGTTGCTGACTGCTCTCCCCATTCACAATGACTGTTGGTGTAGCCAATTGCACATCTCCCCCGGGACGCGGTGGAACCTGCAAATGTAGTCCGCTCGGCTTACTAGGTCTATGTCGCTGATTTAGGCCTCCACTGGGTTGGGGCGGCGGAGGAAATTGGAAATGTTGTGGCATCCCATGATTACCTTCCCGAGCTGAGATAGGGGTGGAGACTGGGGTGTTTCCAAGATCAATGACTGGCCCTTCTCGGGTTTTCGGATTCGCTGGAAAAGTTGAGAACGGGCCATCTCGTACAGAGCGATTGCTTGGGGGTCTGCCTCTGAGCTTTCCAGTTAACGGGTTACCACTGCTCGGCCACGCAGAAGAGACCGCGGGGCCATGTCGTCGACGAGATCTGCCTTTGCCTGATGGAGTAATCGCTGATTGAGGTTCATCAAATGCAGAATCTGGAGGATGGCTAACTGTAGGTGTCATTGCTGATTGTGGGTGAGGCGTGGATGGCGCATTTTCGCGAGCGTTAAGTCGCCACCGAAAATGCTGCCCTCCAGGACCAGAGGCAGGATGTGGAGTTTGTGGTTGTGGACCAGATCTGGCGGTAATACCACCTGGCGTGATGGCTGAGGCAGCAGCCCAAGGGTCAAGAGGGTCAACATAGCGGTCCATGTCGTCTGGATGCGCACTTGATGGCATAGCGCTGCTGGGAAACAGCGCTGAGTGAGGTCCTCCAAATTCATCCATACCCGTTGCAGCCGTGGAAGTATCCAAATGTGGTCGTTTTGCTGGCGACGCTCCTTTCTCGCTATCATTATCTTTGTCTTCAGCTTTCCGTCTTCCACGCTTTGGCCGCGACTCCGGATGTAGTGCCCGTAAAGCGAGATCCTCTTCCAATGGCACGCCGTCCCGGCCAAATTCCGGGTGGGGTGCGCTGAGCGGCGGAACCTGTGTGTAATAAGAATGCGGTTTTCCTAGACAATATTCAAAAAATGCGTCAACATGCATGGCATGCATCCATCGCTGTGAGAGGTGGCACTGTCAGCCAATCCTTTAAAAACAGGAATTCACCATGAAGACCAAATAGAGTAGAATGAGGTTTGCGATTTGGCACTGACCTTTAGCCTAACAGCGTATTGCTGGACCTTCTGCGCACTTTGATTTTTGGCCATCATCGGAGGTTCCACACCAAGCTGGATAGCCAAGCTCGTCCATGTTCGGATCTCCTTGTTCTCAAACTTCCGAATCAGCTCCAATAAGGTGAAGGTATTGAAGCTTTTCCCATCACTCTTCGGTGGTGCTCTGAAGCCCCTTCGCAATTCGGACGTGTCAGTGGAAAGCGGAACTGAGGGATTGCAATAGAGAATGAACGCAACGTATGAATTATCAATGTTTCCATCCGTAACATCTCTCGAAGGCAGAGACCGGTCACTTGGAGTGTATGCAGGAAGGAGCTGTTTCTGGTGATTTTGCGGCGTGTTCGGAAAGCGGGTCGTTATGGTGGACGAAGGCTCAGCTGGAGTTGAAGGAGACAGTGCTGTACGAGCCATATCAGTGTACAGTTGCCGTGGAAACTGCTGGGGATTCATCATGCCATTATTGTGATGATTCGCGGTTGGAGAGAATCTACTCGTGGTATGCGCATCTAGGTTGTTATTATTGCCGTTTGACTCCGGAAGCACTTCATTCTCTAATGAAGGATCTATAGCTGGAACGGACGGATGACGGTACTCGGTGTGAGAAAAGGATGGAGTCGTTGAAGACTGTGAGTTGCTGTGTTGATGGTTATGGCTTGCTAGATGTCGTACCAGAGTTTCATCGTCATCCTCCGGCGACGGATTGTAGTGCTCTTCCATTGCGCCAATACAGATGATGTTGCAACTAGTCGATCGGATTAAGCTGTTGCGCAATTGTAAGTAAATGCAATTGCATAGCGGCAGAGTGTTGCTGAATGCAGAGCGTTCGTTGAAGGCGCCCGGTATCTAGCGTACTGCGAGACCAATCGAATGCACCGGCCACTTTTGCGCAGCCAATTGTCATCATCCGTCCGGCAAGCTTTCCAGCCGCAACCAGCCCCGACCCAAGCAGGTGATAGTTGGGAAGGGAAAGGGAGTAAAATTATGAGGACGATGTCAAATTTTGGCTGCTAAAAGGGTCTAATAAGAGAATTAAGAGAATTAGGGGGTGGGGAGGTGCTTAGATAGCACCGTCACGAGCCGGAGACAACACCAATAGATTTCAGTGGCGTCGCATAAGACGGTACGGCAATCGAACTTGATTGAGCGTCCATAAATAGTCACTCCAATGGAAAACACGTACGCAGTAACACGATATGTCAGTGAAATGGCCTCCGAAAACTGAGGGTTCTGATGCCGTTTTTTGATGCCTTTCCATCATGACGGTTGCCGCTTATAACGTCGCTTACTATTACCGCCCATGAGAGCCGGAGCCGGAGTCGAAACGGGCTCCTCACCAACAACTCGTGAGCCAAGTTCCTAAAATCACCTCGACATCTGTCTATAAGTATGGCAGCAAACCCGACTGAGATGTCTTCCCATCCTCATATTCAGACATTCCTCACTCACGGCAAGACCACCAATTCATTCTCACTGTCCTACCTGTCCCTGTTGCTCCCTCATTCTCTGTTATCCCCCACACCGTTCTGTTCACATTTACACCAGTGGCAATTACAATGGGCAGAGTACGAAGGCAGACATGGCGTATGAAGGGAAAGAACCCACATCTTGATGCAGAATACTATGAACAGCTCTATGTGGACAAAGAGTTGACGCCCTCTCTATTCCGAATCACTCCTTCAACTGAGAAAGAGGTGAATCGGATTTGGGACATCTGGAAGAAGTGCGTACTCTCCTCACCACAGATATTCTCTGTCTCTTCTTAAAACTACAGATATTGACTGCTTGAACTTTGACAAGTACTGTGCACTTCGAGCGTCTGATCCAGATCCTCTTCGGCGCCTTCGCACGATCAGTGTAGCTGATTTGCGGCGGTTTATGCATTGGTATTTGGATAAGCACAACATTAAAAAGCTAGATACTTTTTATGTGCGGATGGAGGATGATGTATGCGCGGAAGTTGTATGAGAAGATGGATCTTATGTGTTAAGGTCACATGGACAACCCTAACATCAGAGACTTTTGGTTGCTTGAAGAGAATGGGCAGTGCTGGAAACGCTAGGGTTTTCTTTGCTTCTGTAATGGAAAATGTGGGCATATACGCCGATATTGCTAGGGAAAACGTGGGGTTTGGCAGATTGGCCCGGCGATTTAGATATGCGAAAATTGAGGATGATACTAAAGAGGCGGATGATAGTGAAAAGAATATCGCCCTTGATGTTGAGGAGTTTGAGGATGATGGAGATAGGGATACTCCGATGCCTGATGTCTAGTTATATGGACTGCAGGAACCCGCCTCTGGTTTTCGTCTTTTGTGCAATTCGCTATAGGGCATAATAAAAAGGGCGGTTAATTAAGCATGCTAAGAAGCTTGTAGTGGCTGGAGTGGGACGAGTTGAACTCCACCCTAGGAGATGTCGTCTTTGCTCCGCGTTATTTCATAAGACAGCTCAACCAAAACTTAGCCCAAGCACTCTGATTTCTGTGCTCACTCGGCAATGATTAGAGGTGAGGTCGCCATTATGCGGTTTCAAAATTTGTGTAAAAAAGAAAAAAAGTTCTTACCCCACAGACAGGTATTATTAAGAGTATTGCTCTATGCCAGATAGATAGTTAAACCCTAACTAAAATTTATGCTCGAGCTCCCGATATCGGCAGCAGGTGTCTAATTAAAGCGGCGTCACCTATGGAGTAAGGTTGGAGAAACTGAAATACGAGTGCTCTCTTTTTCTAGGAGACAGGATACAAGTGGGATATTTTACAAAACAAATCCGATGGAAACCAAGAGACAAGTGGGAAACGGCAGGAACTGATAACCAAAAAGCCTCAGGGTCCAGCAGGTGCGAGGTCGAGGGGCAAACGGTAGAGAATCGAGGTGGGAGATGGCGATTGATTTATATCGATGGGGTTGAAAAAGCGGCGGGAGGGCCAAGCGAGACGCCTTACCGTGGGCTAACCCGGATGTATCAACAATGCAACTTGCGGACCTCGGCTCTGGTCGTCATCTTGGCCGAAGCTTCCCTGGATTCAAGAGGTCCCTCCCTTAAACCCACTCGTCCGCAACGAAGATCTTCCGGCATGTGATGTGTGAAGAGAATATAGACCTCTCTACCATCCTCATTCCTGACCTCCCTTTCACTCGCCTCAGCGTCGTTAGTTTATCGCAAATCGCAACCACCCCAGCCCTCATACCTCCAGCCCTCCTTGATACCAAACTCTCACATTAACCATTATGGCTGCAAAACCTACTCCACAGAGCGACAACATCGCACATGCGCTCGCTGGCGCTGGTCAGTACCCACTTCTCCATTCTTTTGCCGTGAGCAAGCAAATAGCTTTACTGACGTTCCAAATTAGGCGGGGGGATTCTTTCTATGACCCTCACGTAAGGTCCCGAGTCTCCTTTCTATGAAGGCAGCGAAGGAAAATCCAGCTGATCCGTTATCTGGCCTAGCTACCCGCTGATTACTTTATCAACTCGTGCACAAGTCGAGTCAAAGCGTGCACAATCATCTGTAGCTAATGCTGTTCGTCGCATTGTGGAGAGAGAGGGGATCACTGGGCTCTATTCCGGATTGGAGTCTGCGCTCTTCGGGATTAGCGTCACAAATTTCGTATATTACTATTGTAGGCCAACCTTCATAGACTATGTGAGGACTTGAATATTGCTGACCTGCTATACTAGGGTATGAATGGACCCGCGCGGGTTTCGAGCGAGCTGCTGTCAAAGCCGGCCGCGCTTCTAAGAAATTGACGACTATTGAGTCAATGATCGCAGGCGCCTTTGCCGGCAGCGCCACCGTGCTCATTACCAACCCCATCTGGGTTGTTAATACGCGCATGACAGCGCGCAAGGGAGAATCGGATCATACAGCCTTACCTGGCTCAACGCCTAAAAAGGCTCCATCCACCTTGGGGACCCTGCTTTCATTGATCAAAAATGAAGGTCTGAAATCGCTGTTCGCAGGTGTGATCCCAGCCCTCGTGCTGGTAATCAATCCGATTCTGCAATACACGATCTTTGAGCAACTGAAAAATTACGTCGCCAAGAAGCGGCGGGTGACGCCAACCGATGTGTTCTTCCTTGGTGCATTGGGAAAGCTCATGGCGACCTCGATCACCTATCCGTATATCACGGTCAAAAGCAGGATGCATCTTGCAGGTAAGGAGGACTCGAAAGTGAAGATGACTGAGAGGTTGAAGAAAATTGTGCGGGAGGAGGGATGGCAAGGCTTGTACAAGGGTAAGCCAAGCTCACGAAATACAGTACCCTTCTTATCTCATCTGTTCCCGGTGGCTCGCTGACCCAATATTTTCGCAACCTCAGGCATTGTACCTAAGATTACACAGAGTGTCATTACCGCAGCGTTCCTATTCGCCTTCAAAGATGCCTTGTACGACATGACTGTCATGGCCCGGCGGAGGATATACCTTGCCAAAGTTGCGAAAATTGCAGCTAAAAAATAGAGCTGCTCATTCTCAGCACAAGACCAATTGAAGCATCTCGGTGTGTATGACCATGTACTTGTCGATACATTAAGGGTTCAACGGTGGAGCAGCAAAGAGGGGATCAAGGCTACCATTTCCGGTAGAGTTTTATTTTATTTTAATTTTTTTTTTTTTGGAGAGCTTTGTATTTACTTATCATAGACGGGGTGTGAATGTGTATGAATATTGTCAATGGTCGTTGACAGTCCCCCATCGAGCATCTTGTTTTTGACTGGGACTTCCAAAATAATAAATTATTTGGGGGGTTTACTGGGCTCTTGGCATAACGTTTCCATAACCCATCCAATCATCTCTTAAAGAAAGCAGTTTCAGCTAAACATCAATGTAGATAACAATCAACCCAACCCCACTTAAACGGCCTAAGGCCTACCCCACCACCACCTGCCATTTTGCTCGTAGTAAAGAAAAACGAAAAGCCCAAAGCATATGACTATCCTAGTCCTGAAACGGATCTCACCCAACTCAATGCAAGCACAGGGTATCGCGTCATTTTGAGTGTCTCTTGTGTGTTCTGATTTTGTGTACATGTGTAAGACGTAACATTAGCCCAGCAACGCTGATATGTGTACGGAAGCACTCTTGACCACTTTAAACACCTTCAACCACCTTTATTGCCGACACTTCTACAAGTTCTTTTGAGGGAGCCGATTGCAAAAAAGCCCATTGTTGTCGTCGCTGTGAATCACATCATGTCTAAAGAGCATATCCCGAAGTTTGAGACTTTGCAGCTGCATGCAGGGTAGGTCTTATCGCACCAATTCAATCTTTCGAGAGAACTGGAAAATTGCTGATGGAGGGATGGTGTTGAAATAGGCAGGAACCAGATCCAGCGACGAATGCAAGAGCGGTGCCGATTTATGCAACAACTGTAAGGGCGGATGTTCTTGGAAAGGACGACGATTAACTTGTTCACTCGCTGACCGCCCTTCGCTCCAGTCGTACGTTTTCAATGACTCGGCTCATGGCGCGGCGCTTTTCGGGCTCAGGGCCTTTGGCAACATTTATAGTCGGATCATGAATGTAAGCCCACACGGGGGAACACTGTCCTACACCGTTCAATGGAGAAGAATTCCTTTTCTTTGAGAATACATTTGTTCATGCGCAATTGCACGTTTTAGCCCACCGTAGATGTCTTTGAGAAGCGAATGGCAGCTCTTGAGGGAGGAGTGGCCGCCATTGCCGCCTCGTCCGGTCAATCCGCCCAGTTCATGGCAATTGCTGCCCTTGCGCATACGGGAGACAATATCATTTCAACCTCCTATCTCTACGGTGGAACGTACAATCAGTTCAAAGTCTTCTTGCCGCGGTTGGGTATCAACACCAAGTTCGTCAATGGCGACAAACCAGAGGATTTCGCCAAGTTGATCGATGACAAGACCAAAGCTATTTATATCGAGAGTATTGGGAACCCGAAATACAACATCCCCGATTTCGAGGCTATTGCGAAGGTGGCGCGTGATCATGGTGTTCCGCTTGTTGTGAGTAGAGTATTTTTGTAGGAGATTTTAGGGGTGCTTAGGCACGGACACTGAGAGGTTCGCAGGTAGACAATACGTTTGGAGCAGGCGGATACCTCGTACGTCCTATCGAGCACGGCGCAGATATCGTCGTGCATTCCGCCACTAAATGGATCGGTGGCCATGGAACAACCATCGCCGGTGTAATCGTTGACTCGGGCAAATTCGACTGGGGAAAGCACGCGAAGCGTTTCCCGCAATTCAATGAGCCAGCCGAGGGATATCATGGTCTGAAGTTTTATGAGACATTTGGGCCTATCACATTTGCTATTCGAGTTCGGGTCGAGATCCTCAGAGATTTGGGTAGTGCGCTGAATCCGTTTGGGGCGTTCTTGTTGCTTCAAGGTCTAGAGACACTATCTTTGAGGGTGGATAGGCATGTCGAGAATGCTTTAAAGCTGGCTAGATGGCTAGACAAGCATGAGAACGTTAGCTGGGTATCCTACCCGGGTAAGTTGTCTGATGTTGTCATTTTCTCCATGTTATATCGCTGCTGAATACAGTACACCAGGTTTGGAGAACCACCCCTCCCATCAACTGGCCAAGAAATATCTTCCGCGAGGTTATGGCGGGGTTCTCTCCTTTGGTACTAAAGGGGGTGGAGATGCCGGCAGTCGGGTTGTCGACAACTTTAAGCTGATCTCAAACCTGGCGAAGTGAGTTTCTGGGGTAGCTCCTTTGAATATCCATCTGCTGACAGTCGTGTTCCTCTATCTAGTGTTGGTGATTCAAAGTAAGCTCCCTGGTGACCTGAATCCTGCGGTTCCAATTTCTGACCATGAGCTTCTTAGGACCCTCGCAATTCACCCATGGTCTACCACCCATGAGCAACTGTCGGAAGAAGAGAGACTCGCGAGCGGTGTCACTGAGGTAAGCAAGATCCATCCTTCTCTGTTTTTGGAAGTCGGTTATTGGGCCCTTTCTTCACCGCCATGTTGCTTTTATCAGCATTCTAAGGAGATTCTGTTGGGATGGCGGTAGGATCTCATCCGCATCTCAGTTGGCACCGAGCACATCGACGACATCATCCACGACTTTGAACAGGCATTCGCGGCGACGAAGGCAGCTAAGCTAGACGTAAAAGCAGTGAGCTCGAACAAAGACGCAACTGGCGATGCGACTGAGGGTGTCGCGAAACTAGAAGTTTAAGTCTCCAGGGAGCACAAGTTTGCTTCACAAAATTTACTCCATGTAGTGTATTTGGTGGCAGTTCATATCACAAGCCTTAAGGACGCCAGTGCCAAGAGCCAATGCCCATGTGATTTAGCGTATGCAAAAATGCGCAGAATGCGCCACCATTCTTGGCACCCCCTTTACCATAGGATCGTAGAATCGCA